>JAECUM010021539.1:0-21747 GCA_016617855.1 Megalonaias nervosa | reverse complement strand
GAGGATCACCTCAGTGACATTCCTGAATCTAGTTCATAATCAATTTCGTTTGGGATGTTGATGATATAAGCTTATATTCCAAGTTTGATAAACTTAGACCAGAAATATTATGGCCTCCAGAAAAGCAACAAGCTCTGAGAGCCAGTCAGATGTAAGATCACTTCATTAATGTGCCTAGATCTCCATCAATATCAAATTCTTCCAAGATCTTCATGATATCAATCTATATTTTTATATATCAAAATCAGATCAGAAATATGGTCTCATAAGTAGAAACAAGCTCAGTCTATTAGATGGAAGATAATTTAATTGTTACACATGAAGCTTGCTCATTATCAATCCATCTAAGATCTTGTTGACAGAAGACTTCATTTAAAGTTTAATGAAAATCATATCAAAAATATGGTAGAGAAGTAGCAAGCTCAGCCAATCATATACAGGATCACCTCATTAAGCTCAGCCAATCATATACAAGATCACCTCATTAAGCTCAGCCAATCATATACAGGATCACCTCATTAAGCTCAGCCAATCATATACAGGATCACCTCATTAAGCTCAGCCAATCATATACAAGATCACCTCATTAAGCTCAGCCAATCATATACAAGATCACCTCATTAAGCTCAGCCAATCATATACAAGATCACCTCATTAAGCTCAGCCAATCATATACAGGATCACCTCATTAAGCTCAGCCAATCATATACAAGATCACCTCATTAATATTTGTGGATCTCATTCGTTATCAAAGCATTCAAGATATTGATTACGTACCTTCCAAGTTTCTCATTCATAAGCATGGATCTTGTTCATAACAAATTCAGCCAATCAGATGAAGGATTATCTATTTTATATGGCTCATATTCAAATGTTCATTGTTTGGTTAGGAAAGAAGAAACTTAAAAAAAAAAAAATTAAGAGCCAGAGGGCAAGTGTGGAAGGTCAGGCAGTTTATTTACTGCAGGAATATTCTTGTAATTGCTGAGACAATATCTTACCTTTCTTACTCTAATTATCATAGGTAGATTTTTTCAGTCTTTCTTTCATAACCAGGACTGATTAGTACTATTACATGTCCACCACCACCACCCCTTAGATCTCTCTTGAACATACATTTGTATTTGATTACAGCTGTTTGTATTGTTGGTTACAATCTACCTTTAAATAATACATGTACTATAAAAAGAAACTCATGTGATCCAATTCAAAGAAATCTTACATGCCAAATTCCTTGCAATTAATAATTGCCAAAGTTTCCTTATATAGATTCTTTGAACTGAATCTAAGAATCATGCTGTACAAGACTTTTTGAAATTTCTGAAATGTAGATTGATTTTACGCAGATTTGTAAATATGCATGACAGTACAGAATCTCTATTGGTGAGTACATAGAATAACTTTGTTGATGACACCTGCTTAGACAAATAAAACTGTTGTAACAAAAAGCTCACACGCCCTCCTTCACTGAAAGTAATTAGTATAACACAGGTATTTCAGTTTGGCTCATTGTCCAATCAGGTGTGCTTTCTTCATATGGCTTTCATGTAAATTGACATCAAAATGACTGAAATACCTTCTGGAATCGATGAACTCAACACCTTGGTGTGAAGCAATTAAACCTAAATACTTTAAATTCCTCCTTCTTGTTAAATAAAACAATAACAAAAATCTAATTGCACATTTCTATTTGTTAATTAAACAGCACTTTCTACTCTATGTTTATTATATCTCATTAACATATTTTGGCTCCATATTTGAAAGATTTAATTAATATTAGTCTGGGCCATGGTTCTATTCACTATCCATTTGTGTTTAGAATAAAACTAAGAAACTGAACTTCCATTACTGGTCAAGACTCAGTCGCAATTACAATAAAATCTGGCTTATGAGACACCTCTGTAAAAAGGAAACTTGTTTGTAAAGGAAGGAATTAAGAACCTTTTATTTTTATTTCTTTTACCTAATAAACATATCAGTTGAAAGGAAACCAGTCCAATATTTAATTGTGCTCTTTATAAATTGGTTTCCCTATATTTAAATAAGTTTTGCATAAGAAATTATCTTCAAACCTGGGTAGAATTTGAGATCTCTCATATTCTGCTCAAAACTTTCCTCTTGTTCCACAGGTCTGTGTTCTGACTCTGTCTCTGTGCTTGTTAAACTCTGAATACACTGCTCTTGGGTCTCTGTCACAAAAGAAATAAATAAACTAGAGGAACTGCAAAATGGCTTGCCATCACAGTCTTCTAACTTTCAACTGGATATTCCAATACCACCACCATCCCCGATTACTTATCCCCACCCTCATTCTCCAGATAGTAACCCAGGGGTCATAATCCATCACAAATATGATTTGTTTTCCTGCTAGGACTGCATATAAAAAGTTTGTTTACAAAACAGTTTAAATGTCATTTGTAATTGCAAATTTTGTATTTGACTTCCTCCCTGGGACTGAAGCCAATAATGACACCCCTCTGAGAGATGGTCACCACAGACTGAGACAAAATAACAATGAAGTTTAGTGAAATTCCACCCTATGGTTTTGGACATGTAGATGGATGGAAAGATGCACAAAGAGGTGGATGGAGGGCATCACAATATCCCTGATGCTTTTTAAACAAGTCTGGACATAATAAATAAATAAGGCCCTATTGAATGTAGTTTAGAAACAGAGTCATCTTTATAGCCACTGATAAAATATGTTTTAAGAAGAAAATACAAATTATTGTAGATAATGGAGTTTGTATCTTACAATTACTCATATATGCAGTAGACGTATTAAAGCAGAAACTGGTGAATATTGGCACTTAAGAGTGTGGCTTTTCTTGGCTGGGCACAAGACCCTCTGCTGGCTAGTGCATTGTTGGAGCCATCTTTTTGCTGGGTGAAGGAGCTTTACAAACCAGTTTGGTGATAACTGAAAACCATTATTTAAACATAAAGTCTTATTTCAGCAAAGACAGGCAATGTCAAGAAACTGCACATATAAATAATGTCAAGAAACTGCATGGATAAGTAATGTCAAGAAACTGCACAGATAAGTAATGTCAAGAAACTGTTAAGATAAGCAATGTCAGTGTCAAGAAACTGTATAGATAAGTACAATGTCAAGAAATTGTACATACAGGTAATGCCAAGAAACTGTACAGGTAATGCCAAGAAAATGTACAGATAAGTAATGTCAAGAAACTGTACAAATAAGTAATATCAATGTCAATGTCAAGAAACTGTAAAAATAAGTAATGTCAAGAACTGTACAAATAAATAGTCAAGAAACTAGCGATATGTCAAGAAACTGTACAGATAAGTACCATCAAGAAACTGAAAAGATAATTAACATCAAGAAACTGTACAGATAAGTAACATCAATGTCAAGAAACTACATGTAAGTAACAGCAAGAAACTGTAAAGTACAATGTGAAGAAACTGTACAGATAAGTAACATCAATAAACTTAGAAATACATTATGTCAAGAAACTGTACAGACAACATCAAGAAAATGGTCAGATGAGTAGCATCAAGAAACTGTATATATAAGTAATGCCAAGCATTTGTACAGATAAGTACAATTTCAAGAAACTATAGACAAGTAACACATTTTCAAAAAAATCATCTTTAGCCTTCACATAAAGTAAAATTTATGAGTACAGTATTAACATGTTCAATGAAGGTTTTGTTGTTTGAGCTAAGTTTTATTCATTGCTTACAGACTTTTTTTCACAAGATAACAGGTTTAAGTTATGTTTCGATTCAGAAGTTTTCATGTTCAAATATATGGTTTTGGTGGTCTTGTGCAATATGACTGCTGAATGGACTGTGTATATTACATGACTGTTTGTAAGACAAAAATATTGTATTCTGTAATGAAGACTATTAAACGATACATACAACTTGAACTGTATTACAATAAAAAATTGTAAAAAATATTTTATGTATGCATTCTAAGAGAAGAACTAGATGTAAACAAAGTGTGTACTTTTCAACCTTGAATATAATGATTTATATGATAAAAACCAATTTTTACATTGAGATGGGGAAACCTGGTGTGCATATTTGGTATGTGAAGACTTTTAAGGATTGTTATTTTATGAGTTTATGAGGTGAATAATGCCCATCAGCCATGTGTAATTAATACACTCATATCATTGTTTATACAAGAATACACTGGAGCAAGGTACCATGAACAAATTTGTACCACTTTATACCACAGCATTTCTGGACATACTAAACATACCACAGTATACTGCATGTATCTTAGGGACATGAAATTTAATGTTCTGGGGCAGGGGCCTGGGACATTTTTAAATTTCAATCTGTTAATAGCTGGGAAAAATATCTTGCACTGATTTTTAGTAAAATAACACCATATTATATTCATTTTGCTATCTGGAAATTTTTTATCTTGAGATGCAAAAACCATATCTTGGCTCAAATGAAATTACAGCACCCTCCTTTCCTCCTCCTCCCTCCCCCCCTCCAATGAAATGGATGTGTCCCTTATATTTGATGAATTTGTTATATATAATTTTAATTGTTATACAAGTCGTATTCCAAAAGCTGTAACTAAAGTGCAATGATTAAGATCACATTTAACTGACACCCTCTTAAAGACAGCTTGAGAGCTTGTTGACAAAAATAGAAGTGTTGACATTGAAGCCTACAATTTACTTGCTACATTGTTGAAATGATAGGCAGGGAAACTTTGAGTAGGATGCCAACATCCAGGAAAGATATTTATCAGAGATGGCCAGTAAACATAAAACAGACTTACTCAACAAACAGAGGCCTCACACGAAAAGCTGCAGTCCATTAGTCTATTTCCTACAGTCATTTACATGTACAAATACAAAGTTAACCAGTAGGGGGTAACCTACCACAATATACAATGTGTAGTCATTAATATGGAAGGTTTAATAGTGAATAAACATATTCAATCCCAGTTCAAACTGCAATGATCATAAAGAACCATCTGTGACAGATTGGATGTATATAGCATGGAAAATCTGTGGTCAGGGGCAAAACAAAAATAATTAAATCAATCTATATTAGTAATGCATAAAATATGGGTCAATTGATTTTTGGGTTTTTTTAAAAGTTCAGGACTAACAGATGCATCCAATAATCAAGTTTCATGATTCAAACACAAACAGCACCAAGAAAGTTGAATTTAAGGACAAAATTCAACAAAGTCACTGAAGCATAAAATAATGGTCACGTAGAAATGTTTTTATGATGTAGGTGCACTACTTATCAAGATGCAACACCACACAGAATTTTTCATGATTCATATAGCATGCAAATAGCATGCCAAATGTGGCCATGATCTAATGTAAGGGATCAGACCACTAATTCATTTCCCATAGAACTCAATGTTAATATATTAAAAAATAAAAATAATTTGTCCATTTTACTGGCACACAAACCAAACATACTCCATTCTTTATGTTATAGTCATTTTTTTTTAAAAACAGGTGTTCCATTACATCTTTTGTGCCTCATTCATTTAAACAAGGGATTCCCTGGTCTGCACCTAACAACACAGTTCATATGATACTTTGTCAAAATAAAAGCAAATATTTTGTTGTCAGTTATAGTACATACAGTGATGTTTGAGAACTGAATAATGACATAAAATTAAATCCATTTACTAGCCAATAGGGGCATCTCAAAACAGTTAGTATTCTAGATTTTATTCCCTCACCAATAAGCTGATTTTCTGACTAAAATAATTAGTAGTCTGATTCCCTAATTAAAGCTAAAGGATGAAATATAGGTCACAATAAGCTTCTTTTTGTTGAAGGGTTATGGTACTAACAAAGATGCATAAATCATTATGAACAATCCCTGTGAGATGAACATGAAATGCAAACTTTAATCCAGTGAAGTGTAAACTACGGCCATAATCACCTATTTCTACCAGAGGTAGTACAAATTATCAGGATGCATTCCTTCACCAAATATCACGATTCTAGACAGGATGGTATACCCATAGCATGCAAAAATACCCAATGTTTCTGGTCATGAGTTAAATTCAAAAATTTAACCTAAGTCGGTAAAATGTGAAATGTATGTGACCTTTTTGTACAGTTGTGGTACTAACAGAAGCATATTCAGTTATCATCTTTAATGATTCTAATATCAATGGTTAAAACACAAACTTTAACCAAAGTCAGTGATACATGAAATGTGGGCTACAGTGACTTTTGTGATGAGGATGTAGTACTTGTCAAGATACATCCCCTCACCAAATTTTGAGATTCCAGGTATAACAGTATATGTACATTGTGCAAACAAGAGTACCATCATCATATGCTCCCTCCCCCATGTAACAGCCCTCTGTGGAAGCACTTGTATGGAATGGTTGACTCTTGAGATTACTGACCAATGGATCTTAATAACCTCAACCTTTGGTCAAGGCATCTGGTTTTTGAATTAAACTTAATGTGCACAAAATGTTTTTTTTTTAAAATTAGACTTACCATTATAGTAACCTTTAATCTTAAATAAAAAATCTATAGGTTTCTTTAATACCCTAAATGCATGCCATGCACAAAGTTTGATCAAGAAACTTACTCAGAAACAAAAGTTACTGAGCAAAATACATCTTGTAAGGGGTTTAGGATATAAGCAATAAAAAATTTCTAGTGAAATCCTTAGTGCAAATTTTCTATAACTGACCTTGACCTCAAGGTAAATGAGGTGAGTGACTGAATGAACTGACGTATAGTAAATGTCATATGGGTCATGTATGCACATTTACTCAATTTAAATTAAATATAAGTTGCTCTTTTAAAATTTAACACTAATTTTCTTCAACCAAAGTCTGTTCAGTCTTGATTATTGAATGCTCTGCACCTTAACTTCATCAAGAAACTTCCAGATGAAAATTATTGATCTCTATGGTCTTGTACAATGGTGGCCATGTACTAAACTTGGGTCAAGAAAAGGGCACGTCGAGTGGAATTGTCACAATATAGGGTAGTACAAATTTGTTTAACAATATGTGCAGCTTTCATTGTGACATCACAGCACGTGACATTGAATATGGATTGTACTGGATCACACCTTTAGGTTCACTTAAAGACCTTCTAAAGGAATATGGATGTATAAGAATCCAAATTAAGTTAATACTTGCCACTTAAAGAAATGTAGAATCAAATTCTAAAAAATGAACCCATTTCTGATATAGTCAGTGTTGAATGTGTACATTACCCATGTGACTTTTACTATAGCTTTATAATGAATCATGCCATGAGAATTTATCACAAGGTTAAGAAAATATATGCAAATAATAAATTTTACTCAAAACCTTAATCAAAACCTAGACACAAATTTTCGATTACTCTCACCTTGATCCCAAGGTAAAAAGAAGTGAATGATCATGCAATGTAATGAAATGTTCAATTCATTCATAATAATTTCATGTCAAGAATGGTGAAAATCTATCCAGGGGTTTATTATATGTACAAATAAAAAAAATGTAACCAGAAGTCTTTACAAGAAACTGAAAATGAGAATGATGCTCTGTCAGTGGTGCTAAAAATGTGCTTCTTCCCACTAGTATTCCATAAGAAATTACACAAAGAAAATAATAAATAATGTACCATGTGACAATACAAAACACACAAAAATATACAATGTCAAGCACATACCTTGCTGAGGCAGGTTATAACCAGGTCTGTGTGAATTCTGGTTTTCAGGATTTTCCCATACTGTTGAGTTTCTCACATTTGGATTCTCTGTGGATTCTAATGTACCATTATTCTGCAATTTTTTAAAGCACAAATAGGAGACAGTGGTGTAAATCTATCTATTAACACCAATTTGATATAGCTTAAAATCTGTAGTTAATTCTAAATCCCCTTCTCACAGTGATCTGAATCAATAATGAAATTCTCATTTGCTACTATTTTTTCATAGCTGCAATTACAGATTAGACATTAGACCCTCCAAATACTATACAGACTTGACCAAATACACACTAGTCCAATGACACATAGGGAGTGATTTTAAAAATCAAGTGTCCTACAGTGGTTCACCTATAGAGATGCTCCTCTCACGACAGGCTGAATACCAGATCAGAGGCCACCTAACCTTGTACCAGAAAATAAATTTATACTATTTTGTCCCACATAGCCCTGTAAGATGGCACCCTCTCGAATCACCTCTTGTCACTGCAGAATGGTTTTAGTAGGTTGGACACTTGTTGCAAGGAATGCATTGAATTAGAAGATAAATGAAAAGGAATTGAAATTAAAAAGCCAAAGCATTAAAACATTATCCACATGCTTTTCCCACCCCCATTATACAAATATGCAAAATTAAATCCACCCTTAAGGTATCAAACCTCCATAATTATGCTTTACTCTGTCTTATATCATCATATAATCTAACAATTCACCACAGTTTTAAGGATAATATTTCAACCATTCTGATCAATGATGGGTTTGAAAGTATTACCCCGAGTATAAATACACATATCATAAAAGAAATAAACACAAAATTACGCAGTTTCAGTTGCATTAAAACAAACTAGCTCTCTGGAACTTTGGGATTTTTTTGAGGTTAGATAACTGAATGAAAACAAGATTACCTCATTTTCAGATGGAGTGTTTTCAGGTAAAATTATGTCCCCTCTTCCACCACTCACAAAGGTGTTTGCGCTTTGTTTGATAATGGTCAAGTTTTCAATATTGATGAATGTACTTTCTGTAAAAAAAAGAAATTGAATCATTTAATAAAGTATGTGAAACATACATTTAAACAAAAGAGGCCCACTGTTTACCTGGTTTACCTGCTGACTGTAATTATGATTGGCTGAATAGTTTCAGAGATTTAAAACAATATTTAATTTCATTATAACTATGTTAACAGCTGATACAGTATTATTAAATTTTGAAAACTCTTGTATTGGGCACAGGTAAAGTCGGCATACATTTCAAACATGTTATTCACATGTTCAAAATAATGATCAGTCATGTAAAACATATTTAAGTACATTCTACATGCATTCATCACATTTGTAAAACATGAAACAAAAGTAATTTTCATTTACATATGAAAAACATGTAATACATATATGCCAAGTATTATATGGACAAAGTTGGTTTTTAAAAATATTTTCAGGTGTGTGCTAGACATATTTTAAAGATTTAATATTCAACATATGTTATCCTTTGTGGAAACCTTGAATTTTTTACCACATATACTCATAGATAAATCTAAATTTTTATTGTTGAAAAAAATCAGTAGAAAACTCAAAGTATATCCTACTGTTAATTTACAGGCCAGTAATGTCTCCAACAACTGTCCAAATGTAAGCTATCATGATGCTAATTGTATACTCTCATTGATGTATGATTTAATAAGCACACCTCATCATAAATTGTGTTCATCTCTGATTTTGCTGTGTATTTATCAATACTGTAATGATTATAATATATAATGTTATGAAACATGATTTCCAAAGATTAGACCATACCATAGAAAAACAACCTTTCTTACTTAAATCACACTGAATGTACTCAAGTTGTTTTGCTCAACTTACATATTGTTCTAAATCCCTAATTTGCTATCACTTGTATCATGATTAATCAAGATCCCCTTGATGGGATTAATGCTCTGCTATCCCCAAAAAATTACCATTTATTCTTTTCAACTACTGACTGTTGAAACCATCTCTAAGATGACATAATGGATGTTAGATCAGCACCTATTTTCATTTAGAACCAATAAGACATCAATGGAAGTCTTTTGGTGAGAACCCCATGTTGCTATGACCATCCGTAAAAATGGAGTGGTGACAAGAAGATTTTCAAGATGGTGGTTTTAACAACCCTAATCGTGGTAAGATTGGTACCATTTTCATTTAGGACAACAAGATATCATAAGAAGTCTAATGATGAAAACTTACATTGCTATGCATTCAGGAGGTGTATTGATATCAAGATTTTCCAGATGGAAACCATTGTTGTCATATTGGATATCAGATAAGCATCATTTTTATTTTGGACCAAAAATAACCCCATAATAAGTCTTCTAGTTAAACCCCCATGTTGATATGACTTTCATTTTGGGAGTACTGATAAGAAATTTGTCTCTTGAGCCCTATTGCCTTTTTTTGATGATTTGTACTTTTTTGTTTCTTTTTGTTTGTTTCTGTTTGTTTTATTTTGTTTCTTTTATTGTTTTCTGTTTGGTTCAGCATCATCTGAGAGTTGTCCCATTCAACTGTGTTTGGTGGAGTAGTATCAGTTTATCCTCATTTTTGTCAATATTACTTTCTGTGGGTTTTTTTTTGCTAATTCATCTTCATCTTCACTTTTCCAGTGTTCCCCTCTGTAGCATTTTTATCCAGATTTTGATTTACAGTTTATCCTTCTTATGGGTTCCAGATAATTTTTTTCTTGTTAAGTAGTGGCAGGATTTAAGCAATCTTTTGCCACATGACTGGCTTGGCTACATCTGGATATTGTGGATGATATGTACAGCTTGTATATCATGTTTGTTGAAGAAAGCCCATCAAGATGAAGAAAGTGGGCAGTTTCTTTGCTTCTTCCACATTAGTAGTGATGATTCTTACTCTTGTCAGTGCTCTGGGGTATACCTTAAAGGTAGCCATTTGCTGTTCCCTTACAGTGATACTCAGTTTGTTTTCTAATTTGAGTTTAAGTTCTTAAGGTACCTCTGATGGTAGATAAGCATGACATATTAATGTCAGTCACCTTTTTTCTAGTACTCTCTGTGTTGAGAGAGCATCCAACATTTCTACCTGTTACTTTTGAATTCCATAATTCAATTTGTAGTAGGGTTATATCTTCCTTAAGTGTACAGTACCCAGTTCCCCCTCCTCAAATTTTCCAAGCCTATGATCCCTCAGGCTGCAAGAGAATTAATGACCTCCACCAGTCTGGGGCACTCTTCCATCTCCACATGTTCAAAATTTAAGAGATGATTCTCGGAGATTATCCTTGGGCTGTCAGTACCCTCTCACCCCCAATGGTTTTAACTTCATTATCAAAATAAGTAGTAAGCTCCAAAATCCTTCCTTTTTGCTGCCTCAAGATAGTTGAGAAGTGTGTATGTGTGAGTGTGTTTCGGATTTTTAATGTAGCTTTAACAACTTTTCAGTTATTTCTCTATGATGTCTGCAGTGTGGTAGTTTATAGTGATGTCTAGCACTGGGGCATCATCCCATCAACAAGTAGCATGATGTCCCACCCAGTCACATTATCCTGACACCAGGTTGACAAGTCCTAACATTAGCCTCTTAATGCTTAGTGTGAGGCAGCTGTTAGTACTATTTTTGTAAGTCTTTGGTATGACTTGGCCATGGTTCAAACCCGTGTTTTGTTAAATGTTCATTCTACATGCTGATTTATATATTCTGGTTTGCATAATCTGGAGTCACTGGCTCACATGCACATAATTTGACAAGTATATAGAACATGCTGAATTATATATTCTTGAGTTATTACTTTTGACAATTCCAACTCAGGAAGATCACATTTATATAGAATATGCTGATTTACACTGAGCTTCTATGTGGAGGTTTTTCATTCCATATATACATTGTATGCCAATTATGCATTTTAAGTCACTATATAGAATTTTACAGGGCAGCTTTGGGTGCTTGTCTGACCTTCCTATTACTGTTAAAACCTATATGCCTGTGCAGACAACAGTACAGAATGCTTTGTTTTAGATTATTTATGCAAATCATGTTTCTGTAAGATTTAGACATTTGTGAGATGTCAAATATAAGATTTTTCATGGTACAGTGTGGATGATAATCCAAAAAAGATGAAATGTGTTTTTTTCTAGAGGTTCCAATGTATCTCGGAGATTGATTACAATTTTAATTTCTGCAGCAAAACGGGGGCTTTATCTGGTACCCATCTCAAGTTTGTGATATGAATTGTTGCAAAAGTAGCTATACCCTTGTCTCCATTTTTATTGCATGTGTGTACAGGAATATATGGCCACAATATAATATTTTATATGCACAATACATATTTTAAATATTACATATGTAATATCACTGAATGATGGATGTTACACAAGACATTAGGATATCAAATAAGGCATAATATTATGATATTTGAGGGATCTTAATACTTAATATGACTACACTAACTGGCCATTTGACTAAAATAATGGGTACTCTTTCCTCATGTCATGTATAGACTGTGTTCATTGTAGATTAACTTTATAAAACTTCTTTAATAATATCAACTTATTACTTGCCAAGTCTTGCAAAAGATAGAAATCATCCAATACATGTGTCATTTATTTAATGCAAGCACTAATCAATGATTCTCTGGTGCATGTGTGTGTGTGTGTGTAACTGCATTTTTAACATCTTGTCTATTTTAAAGAAAAGTAACAATTGTCAAAAATCTTTGTCAGTTAGATACCTTGTATCGTTTTTGTATCATTTGTTGATGGTCCTGCCTCTGGCTGAAGTAACCTGTCATCTTCTGTTGCTTCTGTTTCTGATTAGAAAAGAATTGTTTTAAGAACATATAAAATGTATATAAATTGCATTTAAGACAACAATAAATCTGAATCATAAGAACCTGGGTACTAACCAAATTCATACATATAGCATCTCACATTGCCCAATGAATTCCTTACAAAATAACTGTTGGCTGAAGGTATTAATACTTCTTGAATCAAACAATCTAACATTTTGTCAAAAGCAAAAAGGAATTAAATTTAAATGAAACTACCAATCTCTTAACACCAGTTCAACTTTGACTTTAAAATATTCAGTATTATTGTATGGTCTTTACAAAAATATTTCAAATTTGTAAAACAATTTAATTTTTAATTATAGATTGCTACCAGTGAGAAAATGAGTCATTTTTAATACAATTTAATGACTACATGTCTCAGTGGCATAAAGCAATAGGGTTCCTATCAGCTATGAACATATTGTACCTGGTAGAGTAGAGTAGTCATGGACTTCATGGATGACCTCCATAACATCCTCATGACGATCTGCCATATTCCTTGGTCCACCATTACAAAAATTACCATTGGTACAACTTTTTCCTGGTTCAGCAATATAAACAAGGCTAAATGTGTTACACAACACAGTGATTTCATCTATTTTCATTGGTATCAACTTTAGTCATTTTCAGAAGACTGTTTTGAGGGTTTAATTGTTTGCACAGGATAATTGTTCATTAAGTATTAAAATGTGTTTTACATCAATCACAATAATTGGTACTCCATTGAAAAGTAATAAATCCACATTAATTGCAGACACAAGGGTTCAGTGGAACACATTATATCACCCATAAATAGATCTATGATACACACTCCAAGTATATTACTAAGAAGCCTAAACACAAAAATCTGAATATAGGCAGATATTATGATGATCTTGCTAACTACTTTTTGCTTGTGAAAAAGTGATGTCTATCTAGCCAACGCTTTGCAGTTTAACTTAAATGCTAATAATAAATAGAAACTGAAAATATGGACCATTTGCTATGTAAAACCTTAGATCTTGCTGTAAATTGTTCAAGGAGCGAGAGCCGGAACAAAATTAATTCTTTTAATAAGCAATATACTTCAGCCTGGAAAAAGATCGAAGGACATCGTCGAGGATCTGCAGGTTGGGGCAGGGGTGATTTCCAGAAGCTTCAGGATCGCTCTATGGGAGGATGAATTCTCATCATATGGGTGAGATAATTTACATCCAGAAAAGAGCCAGCCACACAATAGCAACATATTTTGTATTACTGATATTATTTTTTTGTTAATTCTAATCACAGTGTACTGTGTACAACATCAAACATATTAAGTGATGTCAAGAGACGATCATTCTTTGACGACATGAAGTCAAATGTAGAGGTTGGTTTTAATAATGGAATAACATACTGTGATCATTGAGCAATAAGTTTAAGCATAAAAAGGTATTCTTGATATAAAAAAGTAATAGTGACAGTACATCCAATTAGGTTTCAACATAATATCATTTGTCTACTGAAATTTTTGAGAAAAACACCGCTTGTAAACTGTACATGAGGCTAGATTAATTCCAGTTAAGTACTGTTTCCACACAAGCCTGGTCCAATCACAAATAACACAGACCCTGATCTGCCATTGTATAATGCACTGGTAAATAAGGGTCTGTGTTGTTTATTCTTCTGATTACTTTCAACATTCTGCATAAAGTTCTGCTGTTACATTATGTTATGACATATCTGGGTTTATGCAGTTTGTAGTTGGATCCAACTTATATGCATGTATATATGGTAATTATGTCTTGTGCAAGCAGTTTACAAACGATGATACCCTGAAGAAAACATTTCAAGGATTTCTCTGAGCTAGTAGTGTAACATACCTTTGTTTCTTCTGTTCTTTCTGTGTTGTAAGCAACCATAAAGGCCAACTAGTGCTGAAAAAAATTCATAAATGAACATGGACCCAATTTGCATTAATGACAACCTAGGTTCAACTCCATGCCAACATCATTACTGCCTATCAATGCATCTTTGTTGTGTATTTGCTTTCTTCACCAAACAACATCACCTGGTCTACACATACATTTTACAGATAGACTTTATTAGAACGTGAAGTACATTGATTTCTTAAAATTTTTTTCAAACACTATTACCACAGTTGAAGAAATTAAGAAGTTATAAGTTTGAAATTGCCATGATTCTACTCATAAATTGCTCTTGTTAGGTATGTTTAATTTGCACTGTTTGATAGTTTTTATCTTTATTTTATTTCATTATATGCTATTGTAATGTTACAGTGTTTTTTGGACTCAACTCTTGTTACGTATATGTAATTTAATTACTTGTGTGTCAGTTTTAAATTTCTTTTTTATTTTTATTTCATTATATGTTATTGTAATGATAACTTTATTCACTGGAATTGGCAGTTTTATTTTAGAAAATTCAGTTCAGTTCTAGTGAATAGTCACTATTGCTACATTATATTTTTAGCTGACCTAGTTCCTGACCTTGGTTCAGAAACAAAGTGAAAATCATTGATCATAATCAAGGTCATTCTTGGCTTGTGTCAGCTCTGTTGTAAACAACCTTTTTTTAATTATTGAATCTTATAGTAAGATTCGTTCAGTACAACTGAACCTGTAAATAGCCTATGTGCTAACTGACATATTACTTTACTGCATTGTTCGAACTAAGTGACCACGTGACCCCACCATGTGATCTAAAATTGAGGGCTAAAACAGATGTTTTGTAGCAGATTTAGTTAGTTCTAATTTACACCTTTAGAGCTCAAGGTGGTTTCAATGTTGATGCCAGTTTGATTTAAAATTCTTCTATTGTTTTGGATTTAATAAGTTATATTCTCTGGAAAATACCAGTGCTAATAAAAATTCTTGGGTAAAGACATTTATTGGAAATTATTTGGAATTCTAAAGCTGGAATATTATTCTTGATTCATAAAATTCAACAAGGAACTGTTGACACATCAACACAAAACAGGATATAGAGGACGTCATCGCCTTCCATCTTGGAACTTTATTGGGATTCAAACTTTGATTCATTTAGAACTTTTTAGTGATAGGACTTATATTTTTAATTCAAGTATTAGTTTTTGGACTAGATTCACAAACCTTTTTCATATTTTTACCTTGTTTTCTAGGGAAGTAAATTATTTGTTAAATTTACAAAGCTTGTTGGCTTCACTCGTTTCTTTGTTACTTTTGTACGAGCCTAAACACGTAACAAGGAAAATTTAATTTCCCCTAATTTTCAGAATATTTTAAATCCCAAGTACTATTTCACATTTTGTTTTACATTTTTAGTGAAATCAACAGGCTTTTTCACAATGACATCAAAAGTGGAGACTTTTCTTTCTAGTCCTACTCAGGAGCAGTTGGACAGTTTGAAAAAAGATGAATTGCTTGAACTTGCCAGAAAATATGATCTTTCTGAGGCAAAATCTTCCTTAAGGAAGCAAGCAAGAAATAAAAAACATTTTGTTCCTGTGTTTGGTAGAAAAGAATGTTTTTGATCAAAGTGTTTTGGGTTTGATGAGCAAGTCTATATCAGACTCTAGCATAAAAGTAAAGGAATTGAAATTAAAATACAAGATAGAATCAGAGTTAAGGAAGCTGGAACTTCAGAAAGATAAAGAAGAGAAACAAATGCAGCTGCAATTGGAAAAGGAAAAAGAACAAATGCAACTACAGAAAGAACAAATGCATTTACAGAAAGAAGTGAAACAAATGTAGTTACAATTTGAGAAAGAGGAGAGAGAGAGACAGGAGAGAGAGAAAGAGAGACAGATGCAGATGCAAAGAGAGAAGGATGAAAGGGAATTTCAAATTAAGTTAAAAGAAATTGAGCTGGCAAGTGAAAAGTACATTTCCACTTCACATACAAATTCAAGTTTTGATATTACAAAGAATTTTAGGCTAGTACCCCCTTTTAGTGAAAAAGAAGTAGACAAATATTCTCCTTACTTTGAAAAAGTTGCTGAAAATTTGAAATGGCCAAGGGAGCATTGGACTCAATTATTGCAGTGTGTACTTTTTGGCAAAGCCCAAAATATCTTTGCATCCCTGTCAGTACAACAAAGTTCTGACTATGACTTGGTTAAGGAATGCATCTTAAAGGGTTATGAGTTAATTCCTGAGGCTTATCAGCAAAAATTCAGGAACTATAAAAAAGAAGCTGGACAAACTTATGAAAAATTTGCAAGAGAAAAAGAGCAGTTATTTGAGAGATGGTGCTTAGCCAAGAAAGTTGAACATGATTATGAAAATATCAAACAACTTGTATTACTTGAAGAGTTCAAGAACTGTGTCCCTAGTGACATTAAGACTTATTTTGAAGAGCACAAGATTGAAACCTTGGAAAATGCTGCTCTTGCTGCTGACAAGTAGTCCTTAACTCTTAAGGTTCCTTTCGTAAGCAAGTCTTTCACTCAGCAGTCTACTGGTAAAAAGGTATTTCAACCTAATATGACTCCTTCTAAAACTCAATCTGGCACAATGCTTAAAAATCAAGCTTCTGATAAGCTTGATTCAAAATCCTTGTCTCTTCCTACAAGAGAGTAGCTTTGAGCTGTTTACATCTGGACATGTACATGTAAGTAAGCAAATAGTGTTGAAGTAAACAAATTTAGTCCTGACAATCAAAGAGCAAGTTGTTCAAACTATTTCTATGCATCCAAAACGTCACTAAAAAATATGCGTTTAATATGAGTTTATCCCATTCGTTTTTGAATGTCTGTGGATAATTTACATGTAAATTTCAATAATTTAATTAGCTCCACTTGCTGGATTTGGAAAAAGCCTACTATCGGCGTCACTGGTATTCGATCTTTATGACGTTCACGGACAAGTACAAAACTATTTCTCAAGTCGCAATACTAATACATGTAACACATTTTATGTGCAGCATGTATAGTTAATTGGATTTAAATAGATTTCTTTTTATAATGGATATGTCTAGGAAATTAGAATATAAGCTTCTTTCAAGTTGTCCCCCCCCCCATTATTTACATTGTAAATACATATATACAAATGATGGCAATGTATTGCATCTAAGTATTGGTTTGTGCTTAACTTCGAAACTATCACATTTATTGTGTTTTAAATTGTTTTGTAGGCAGGAGCTTACCCAATAACAAAATATTTTTTATGTGGGGGAAATAACCCGAAACATGAACATTTTAGTTTTGTCCTTCGTAATGAATATGATTGTACATGTATGTTTATTGTCATCCACAAAAACATTTAAATGTGTGTTCTTTTGTTACAGCAAATCGGAGTGAAGCAAGATGAAATTGCAAAAAAGACCATTGTTTCTGCTGAGGTTCTAGCACACACATGAAACAGCAATTCTACAGAGTGATTCTAATGCTGAACTCAGTGGGTGACATCATACATGCTAGCTGCTCATGTCCAGCTGGGTCTGGTCCTAACTGTACGTGCAAACATACCGCTACACTGTATTATGCACTGGAAGATTTTGTCAAGGTGTTTGTGCTTCCTGAAGACATTCCATCATGTACTGGTATGTGTATCTTCAAGTTGAGACATAGCACTATAAATATTGGTACTCTAATGTACAAAGACATCATATAACAATAACATCAATGGTAGCAGAAAGACGTTTCATTTTCTTTAGCCTGTTACCTAAAATTTTCCTTTTCTTTTTAGATAAACTTGAGGCCTGGAATAAGCCAAGACAAGTTAAAGTTCCAGCAGCTCCAATCTATGATAGAGACTTTACAAGAAAACAGCACAGAAAAAAAAAAGAAAACAGAACTGACCATTAAAAGGAGAACAACCGGAGGCTTATAAGGTTAATAAAGTCTGTGACACAGAGAGAGCTTTTGCAGAATCATTCCTCTGTGAATTAGAGCAATGGAGTAAAGAATCCAACCACAGTAAACAGCTCTTAATAAATACAGTTGCAAGTCAGCATGATCCAATTGAAACACTGGTTTCTGTAAATCCATTATATGATTATGTGGAAAAAGTAAAAAGAAATATCAGATTTTCCTCATTCAGATAGTATCACCAAAAAAACAGAGTTAAAGAATTGATTAAAAATCACCCAGGATGAACAACTACTTATTCAAGAAAATACTCTTCTACAAAGCAGGTTGTCTGATTAGTTTACTTTAAGACAATTGAGGATAACCTGGATACCCATTAAAAACAGTGAATATATATATATATATATATATATATATATATATATATATATATATATATATATATATATATATATATATATATATTACGTTTCAGCAAGTCAAACATGCCCAAGTTTTAAACTTCATAAGTAACCCTCAGCTTGCCGAGCATGACTACAATGATTTATACAACCATTGTTACCTAATCGGGGTTTACATTGTTCACTAGTCTGGGTTTACCTGATGTTAGCTGATCATCAGTAGACTGTGGCTACAGTAATGTTTACTGTTGTCTGCTCTCTAAAGCACCCATTTGTTACAAAACATAAATGGAATGACACAAATTTAAAGAAAAAGCAGTCCACTGTAAAAATATGGCAGGCTAAGGGCTAAAATAACATTTCTATGATACCAATCCCTTCTCATTTGAACAAGTGTTTGCTTAGGGCATGTTTGAATGCACATAATCACATACATGTATGATATCATTAATTTTAATTATGCTAGTTCTTCAAGTGAAGTTTACTAATTACCAGAAATAGAATAAAAAATTTGTTTATTTTGAAATGCAGCTTTATTGTTTTCTTTAAAAACACAGACGAAACATAAAATGAGTCACTTTAACAATACTATACTTCCACCGGAGCACAAATAAAATGATTTATGTGACTAGTGTAAACCAGATCAGCCTGGTTAAATGCAGGCTTATCAGGGTTTATATCAATCATCAATTTCTTCAGGTAGACTTTTCCCCCTCAGAAACTCTGTTTGATCTGATTAAAGGTCCTAAATTTGCTAAAAAGCCACAGATGTAACTGATTTCATTCATGAGAGGCATGTACAGTATTGGGATCTTTTTTTTGCATCAGAAATACAAATGTAGCAAATGTAAAAATTTTCAACAGTTATTCTTGATCTAGCTATAAGTCTTCCTGAATCGTGGTCATGAGAGCCAAACTGTTTGCTCTTTTCAGAGAGAAATGGTGGTCTATAAAGAGTTATTCCTTTTCCTTGAATTAAATCTTTTATCAAGAAACCTTTATATAAGACCATCGCCATGTTATAGTTTGTGTACTATATCACTTTGTCTGAAGATTTCCTTCTCAAATGAATTGCCACCAAACATGTCTGAACAGTGAATTAAAGCTCCATTTGGAGCAGAGGTGTACATAGCTTCAACAGTATGACAATTTTTGTAATTTGAAAACATTTGTTTTCCAGCTAAGGGACCTCTTGGGACCTGTGTGCTAAATTCTACACAATCTGCAATTGCAACAAGATCTGGAAAATGTTGTTTGGTTGATAATGGCATATGTTTTTGAATATTTTCCTTTGAAGGCCATATTTTAATAATCTTAAATTTTCTATATAGTTGTTTAATCCAAAATAAAAATTTCAGCAATTCTGCCTGTAGAAATATTAAAATCAGAGGCATGAACTGAATTGATGGGATTTTGTTTCAATTTGTATAGTACAATAAGAAGTTGATTTTCTGAATCTATGTGAGAAAAAAGTTTGTTCGGATCACCATGACCAGGGATTGTCTCACATTCTATATGAGAGCAACAACTCACTAAATATTTGTGTAGTATTGTAAAAAGCTTGTAATCTTCAATGCCAGTATATCTTTTCAATTCTTTGTCTGAAGTTTTTAAGTTCTCAGTTTTTGAAATATTTACTTGACTTGACTTCGCACATGTTATCTTGGAGTCTGTCTGAGTTGTCTTATTAGACTTGAGACAAAATGAAGATGGTGTTTCAGTTTGTGTCTCTACACCTATACTAATGTCTGTACTCGATTTTGCCAACCGCTTCTGTTTAGGGGTTACTTGTGTGTGCTTTTATTTGGCAGGGGTTCTTTGTATTCCTATGGAAACTTTGTTTTTCTTTGGTGTGAAATGTGATGTAGAGTCGCTGAATAATTTTCTTTTTCTTATTTGAGATGGGGTCCATCGTGGAGTAAGTAACGACTGTTGAGAAATGATCACGTCATCTGTAAAAAGAAATAAAATGATTGCAATTGGGGGGGAATGGGTATTTTGTTTTTGCTTTCAAATATTTGATCAACATTGCCCCCCCCCCCTTCTTCCAGTAAAGTCCTGGAAAATAATTATGAAAACACTATTTTTATACTAGAATAGTGTCTTTATCTGATCTTTTACAATGGGGGATTATCAGAAGAAATATTTTTGAAATGCAGGAAAGAGAGGCTAGTGACATAAACAGTTACAAGTCTATTAAATAAGAAAGAGAAAAGGTTTAAAAGGCCATAGAAATTTCCTATTTTGCAAGAAGAGACAGTGTTCACCTCAAAAGTAATGATTGTGTAATATTAAAGCATGTGTGTTCAAAAGAGAAAATATGGTTATAACTGTTTAGCATTTTTCAATCATTCAGTGGAATGTGAAGACTTTCATACATGTATAAAGTGGAACACTGGTCAACATTGTCACTTAAAATATAAGTATATGCAAAGTATATAAATATACATTTAAAATTTTTAATCAGTATGTCATTTTTTTATGTATAACAGGTAGAAAATTAATATTAAAGTTACCATCATTTGCAGTTGTTTGAGGTTTGGTCATTGGAATTATATCCTCCACAGCCTCGAATATATTTGATGTATCCTCTGTGCTAGTATCGGGATTGATTTGATGAACTGTAAAATACAATTATTCAATGTAAAAGGCACACAGAAAAAGAGAGACACTTGTGTTAAAATTGTAACTACAATATTTTTAGAGATTGAAACTACATTACACATTGCAACATTTACTTGCACTTTGTTTATATTATATTCAAAAGTAAAGACATAGGATAGGTTGCATTATACACAGCAGTAAAATAATGTATTCAATGTTATTATTTGAACAATCTACTGGTAATCAAAGATGAAGACCAGACAGTGGTGTCAGGCCACAACAAAACTGATTAGTAGAGATCAACAATCAAATTTGTGAGAAATCAACTCTAATGACACATTTACAAGGTGTGAACCATCTACTGACAAATGTAAGAATAACACAAACCATAAACATTTCTCTGGTTTGACTCCATGTGTGATACAGTGAGCTGTAGTAGACCTGCAACAGCCTCTTG
>JAECUM010021537.1:0-41055 GCA_016617855.1 Megalonaias nervosa | reverse complement strand
ATATATATATATATATAATGCTATGACAGATCTGGCTGTAGACCATTTGCAAATTGGTTTGTGTGATACCTGGTGTGGATATCATAGCATTTAAATGTGCTTGATTTATACTCTTGTTAATGCCGACTAAACAGACAGCACATCACTATCAAGCAGCTCATTATAACGTACATCATTACAACACTGACTCTGATATAACACAGGTATGGTTATGGGTCCCTCTATACTGGTGAGAGTATTTTTGCACATTGCTATTTAATTGATTTTTCTTTGATGTGGTTTAATGTAAACGATCGTAATTTGATATCAGTTAAACATACGGTTTTGCTTAAAATGTAAACATTATTAAATCACTAAACATATACTGGGCCTTTGTACTGGTCGACCACATTGTTAACATGGTATAAACTTTTATGGCTCCTGCGAACAGTTTGTACTACACCGTGAAGAATTAGAAATGTATATGATGATGCAAAAGCCCTCTTTCACAGGTGTAAGCTTTCCCTAACCATTATTAAAACACTAATACACTGTGCATATAATGGAAAATATGCCTTTGTTTTATTTTCTTTTGTATTTTTTGTTTTTACCTTCAATTTCTGCCTCTGACAGAATATTTGAAAATGACATTAGCAGCATATAACATGACCAATAGGTTGTTTGGACTATTAGTTAGATTTTAACTGAAGTATCAGCACTTTAGGGCTATATTATGAAAACCGAATGGGAGCAAAGTGCTTTTACCATGGACACATCGAGGCAGGCAGCTGATGTGGGTTAGGGTTGGCCTAAATGGGTATAGAACTTGTGGTCCTCGAATTGTGAGTCATATTCTTATTAAAAATGAGCAACACGACGGCTTTCAGAAGCTGTGTTGCATGGAAAGTTCCAAGCAGCGTGCTGGACAAACAGATTTTTTAAATATATTTTCTACACGACATGATATAATCATAAAATATTCATCAATATTAGGCTTTAAATGTGTTTCCTTGTATATATAATCCTTGCCAGTAAAGTCTTAGGTGTATGTCTAACCCTTGCCAGTAGGGTAAGTCTTAGGTGTATGTCTAACCCTTTCCAGTAGGGTAAGTCTTAGGTGTATGTCCAACCCTTGCCAGTATCCTAAGTCTTAGGTGTATGTCTAACCCATGCCAGTAGATAAGTCTTAGGTGTATGTCTAACCCTTGCCAGTAGGTAAGTCTTAGGTGTATGTTATTGTTGTAGTTGTTGTAGGATTTAACGACAGTTTTCAGCACAAGATAGACTATACATGGCGGCCAGTAGAAATGGTGGAGGAAGTACCCGGGAAAACCCTGGAAAGAACCACCGACCCATGAGAAGCTACTGGCAAGCTTTCTCACATACCCACATTGGCCGAACCCGAGACACGAACCCACGCAGACAGAGGTGAGATGGCTGTGATCCGTAACGGTGAGCGCTTTAGACCACTCGGCCACCCGGGGTCCTTTCTTAGGTGTATGCCTAACTCATGCCATTATGGTAAGTCTTAGGTGTATGAATAAATCATGACAGTATAGTACTCTTAGGTAATGTCTAACCCTTGGCAGTATGGTAAGTCTTAGGTGTTTGTCTAACCCTTGGCAGTATTGTAAGTCTTAAGTGTTTGTCTAGATCTTGCCAGTATGGTAAGTCGTAGGTGCTTGGCTAACTGGCATATACCCTAAGCTATATGACAAGTATTTTTACTAGCCGTATAGTTTAATCATGTACTGATTGCCAAACCTATTAATGTGGGCTATAGATACACAAAATAATTTAACAGATATTTTATACGCATTCTATAAATAAATAATAACTTGGTATTATTGTCGAACCTGCTTTTGTGGAGGCTATACATATCGATATCTTTGGTGTACGAGTGTGTACATCAGTCTGTTCAGACTTCACTAACCTCAATGTTAAATTTACTAAATAGATATCAGGACCAACAAAACAGGATCTCGTGTTAATATTATTACCCTAAAGTTTCTACGGGTAAAGCATCAGTTAGGGACATTTTCAGAGCAACCTTTATATACAGTCATATATTTACTCTTAATCCTAACTAGATCTTGAAATGCAGAAACGATTTAAAAGGCAGATATAGTGCATTGCTTTCGGTATTTGCGAACTTTACAAAATCATATCCATTTCAGAACTGGCTCACTTAGTCATTCCTGCGTTGGTGGCGATATTGGTTCTGCTAGCCATAACAGTAATCATTATCTTCAGAAGAAGACGGTCAGTATATAAATTTGGTTTTGATCTGTATATACGTGCTAGAAGAAATAGATATGATGCAAATCAGAATATTCATAAAAAAAATTTATTTTCAGTTTTCACGGATAATAAATATTCTTGAAATTAAGTTCGTGACAGCAAATTGTAGTGTTTTATTGTGTATGAGGCTAAACAATGTGACCCAATACAATTTCATCCTATGTAAATTTAATCCCAAACCTTGAAATTTTATCCCAAGTATCTAGGAATTTACGGTACACCTGCCCCTGTATATCTCACGATCAGTGGGATACATAAACGTTGACTACAGAATAAGCGAAGGCACACTATTTTGAAGGAGACTCAAAGTTTGGCTAACAGTTGGTGGATGGAGGGGTAGTGCTAGCAACCTTAGTTGAAACATCAGACTTATAATATCCTTTCACGTGCCTATTCAAATATTTGTATATTGAATTTTAATGGGTATCAGATCCGAAGATGTCAATTAAAGTAAAATTTAAGTAAAACCAAGTATGACAGACTTGTAATTCATATCAACCTGACGTGCAGTACCCACAGATTCGTGAATCGGTAAAGATTTGGTTACTTCATTGTCAGTTTAAAAATATGTATAGCCATCCTAAGCTAACAATATTAAATTAAAGTTTCATAGCAAGCACTACACTTGTAAATGTCTAAAGCCGCCATCTGTATGTTTGCACAGGTAAATTCTCCCAAGATAGTAATTTTAAATGTCCCCATAGACGTATTTTTCAATAGTACATCGGAAAGGCGCAGGCATAAACAGTCAGGACATGACACTGAAACTGTCCTACTTCTGATTTTAATCGTCTCCCTCGGTGTCTCACTATAAGTGGGATCCGTAAGCGTTGACCGATGTTCGGCCAATTGAGCTACGGAAGTTTCCATTTAAATATATAATTAAAACGCAAATTGCACCTGTCAAAAGCTCTGTAATTCACCAATATTTTAATTGGTCGATATTTCATAATATATTGTATCATTTATTGACAAAATAATTTTAAAGAATATATGACCAAAAATGTTTTGTTTTCAATGTGCAAATTTCATATGACCCATTCCAAATGTATGCGCTTTAACTGCCATAAAACAAGCGACATATTGAACTTTCGTTACCAGATTTAATCGCTATGTTTAATGTTGGGTAAATAGATACTTGTGTTTTGCCTTACATGTACGAAAAAGAAGACGATCATGACCTGCCTCCACATTATAGTCTGATGTATGAGTTATTAGGAAACCATAGCGGCCATCTTGAAAATCAGAATGTTATATTGACACGATATTTTCAGCAGAAGAATTCAAGTCTAGTTTGTCCAAAATGAAAATGGTGTCAATCTGATATTCAGTATAGAAAATCTTTCCCTAACTTTTCCATTTTCACTCGAAGACTTATTATGATGTCTAGTTGTTCCTAAATGAGCATGAGGCCATCTAATGTCCTGAAAATAGTGTCCCTGCTAATCCCCCTGAATAAAAGTAGTATTGTCATGGGGTATGTACCAGACGTCTTCTTATAATGGCTATAGTATTTTCACACCCACCTACTAATTGTAAAAAGAAACGGCATCAAGGATATAGAAAAAGCACAAAACATCGTAATTTCATTTGTTGTTTGAAACGTTTTCACCTGATTGCCCCCAAGGAAGTTCAAAAACACAAATTGTTTTCGCTTCAAATCAAATGAGAGTTTCTTTAGTAACAACGTCGCCATATTTGCACTGGCAAATCACTGTCTTCAAGCAACAGATCTGATGTAGTTAACCGTCTCTGATGGTCTCAATAATTCCTTAAAGTTTGGAGTTACATCTCTTTAAACACATACATCCTTTCTTTTGTTCTATTCGTTAAAACTAGACATTTGAAATATTGCACACAGACGACATAGTTTTTACTGAAATGGTCTGTTCAATAAAACAGAAAAGGATGGTGAGCACCTGCCTGCTTGTTTAAATCGAGAGCATCCTTTTACTTTTGAAACGCTCGGATGCTGGAGGTCGTGGGTTCGAACCCCGACCGAGTCATACCAAAGACTTAAAAATGGTACTAATAGCTGGCTCGCTATGCACTCAGCATTAAGAGGTTAGTGTTAAGACTGGTCGAACTGGTGTCAGAATAATATGACTGGGTGGGACATCATGCTACATGTCTGCGGCATGATGTCCCAGTGTTAGACATCACTATAAACTGTCACACTGCAGACATCGTAGTGATATGACTGAAAAATTGTTAAAGCTACGTTAAAAATCCAAAGCACACACACACACACACACACACACACGAATCTTTTGAAACTCCAATAAGATGACAGTGTTAGGGACCCCTTGGCGAAGATCATGTTAGAATTATAACAATGACTGAAATGACCAAGTTGTGTGCATTTTTATATTCTTGATTTTTTACAATGTTAAAATCAGTAAAAGGGTAGAAACAATGGCGATGATGTGAGAACACTATAGTGGGTTCAAATTGACAATCTGATGTCCTAGAGAGGTGTTACAGTGACCATTGACAAATCTTATTTTTGCTATTCGTCCAGAATAAAAGTAATATTGCCATGGGGTTTTCATAAAAAGATTTATTATGATGTATTGTTGGTCGAAAATAAAAATTGTGTTGTCCAACATAGACACATCCGTGGCCATCCTAAAATATTTTTATCACTACTTCCCCTGAATGGATGGTGGTATTAACATAGGGATATTACTAAACAACATTTATATAATCTCTATTGGGTCCTAATGATGTGATTCAGACATTCATTAAACCTGCCACTGTAACCGTCATGAAAATGTTGTTTTTGCTATTTCTCATGAAATAATGATCATAATAGTCATACCAGCATTGGGTTTTCACCGTAATTCTTAGTACGAGGTCTAGCTGGTCGTAAATGAAAATGGTGCAGATCCGAATTCTAATATGAGTACCACAATGGTTATCTTGGATATTTTGTTATGACTACGTCTCCTAGATAGCTGGTCAAATTAACAGTGTGCTTTCGACAAAGACTTGTTATCGTAGCTGCTCCAAAATGAAAAGTCATATCAACACGAAGTTTCCACCATAGGACTTCTTATGATGCCTCGTCCTTTATGAAAATAGTGGCATGTTTACATGAAACATGTCCACCACAGCAACTAATTCGTAAATCATGTTATCGTTGAAGATTATCAAAGATGGTTTCAACACTCCACAGTTAAAAGGAAGAAATGGTATTATCTTGAATTCCTGCCAATTCTGTTCAGCCAGTACAGCATCGGTCATTTTGAGGACTTTTGTTATTGCTTTTTGTTCAATACCTTTGAAACAAAACGTAAATTTTCGTATATTTTGAAGATATTTAATCAATATTACCAAGATGTCCATACAAATGGTGTTAATATATCCCAGCTGATTTCAACTCTGGCTGCAACGCCGATAAGATTTTTTTTTCTCAGTAGCCATCAAACACAGGTTTTAAATAATAACAGTGTCTGTAAAATACATTTCATTCAGAATTGTGATTGTGGTAAATGTTGAGCTATCGTAAAGCAATCTACAACTTCCAATTGATAGTTATTCCGTTTTCTTCGGTTTAAAGTGAAACAAAATGTTTATAACAAGGGTCCAAAAGCAAATGTATATGGCTGTGGCTGGAGGAAAAAGATATTGATGAAAATCGATTGAGAAAGCTAGTGAAGGAAAAGTACACCTAGCAACGTTAATCAGGTCAAAATTGTTTCAAAAGGATGCTTTATCCCACCCACCGACCTCCCACCTCCCACCAAGATGTTGAACTTACTATTGTTGCATGTAGGCTCGTACAAATGTAACAGAAGAAAAGAGTGAAGTCAACAAGCTTTGTATATTTTAACAAAATAAATTATTTCCCTAGAAAACAATGTAAAAATTGGTAAATAGGACTTACAGTTTGTGAATATAATCCAAACTTTGATCCTAAGAATGAAAACACAAGTCCTATAATTAAATAGTTTTATTAGAATCCAGGTTCGAATCTCGACGACATACAAATATGGAAGGCGATGACGTCAGATGTGGTCCATGTACGAATATCGACAATTCCTCAATTGAATCACAGTCTTTGTTTCCGACTAATTCCAGAAGAAATTTCCATGAATATCTTTCAGAATTTTTACAAGAAAGTCAACTTGTTGAGTTTCCAGGAGAATAAATTATTGAATCTAAAAAACAGATAAAAAACAAACAATCTGGCAACAAATAAAAATAACATCTTGTTCCTTCAAGATGTTAAAACGACTCTGACAGAAGAATATTAAGAATGCGTATTTAAACCCCAAAAACTTAATTTCAAGTCTCGCGAGATGGGTCATGTGGTTTCTTACTACAAGAGATCCATCACGTACGCCAGTGTAGCCCCACTTAAGAAAAAATACTAAAGAAACGTTGTTTACACATAGTGATCACGCAATCAAAGTATGACCCTGATACTGACCAATCATTTTAACTGCCTGTTTATGTTCTTGCCAACCCAAGACGAACTAGGTTAACTAAAAATAATTCTCATGTAACACGTTTTACGTCTTAAATAAACAACATTTACTAAAAGAAAATATCGAATTACTGGAAAAGAATTTTGAATCCTTTCAATAATCATTACAATAAAATGTAATGAAACAAAAATAAAATAAAAAGAATTTCAAAATTAACACACAAACAATTTAATTACATATACATAACACTATACAAGAGCCTGAGGCGGTCTCCTTAACTACAGATCTCAAGTTTTCTGTATTATCAGTTTCTTACATTTCCACCAACTTGGTATGCGGGTTCTGGTAATATAGTTCCAGGATAGTTGCACTTGGATATTTTGCTTGATTTACACCGGACTGGGAAAGGGAGTGCGTTACTCAGTCAACTCATATTATATCAAATAGTTTTTAGAAACTTAACAATACATTCATGTCTCTAAAAGATTTGTAATATAATCCAAATGGAGACAGAAAAATATTAAAGATATACCAAACTGATTTGCTCCAATTAATTTCACAATAATTTAGGACTGTGAATATATCTAAGAGTATTACAATTCTTCTTATTATTTTTTATGCAAAAATATATTAAATTATTATGAATTGTGTTTATATTACAGAAATAACCAGATCCGCTTTCACCTGCTGAAGGGTAATCCTGACCTGAAGGCCAGCAATACAATATATGCAGCCAAAGGGATCTCTCCAACGTTTTGACAACAACGAGCAACAACAACAAGAACAAATTAAGAGTAATTTGTTGCAGCATCATCAATTTCTCTCTTTGAATTCATCGATTTCCAGGACTAATATGCTGTCTGTTGCAATGAAATGCTTGTTTTCAGGAACTGAATTCCCATTCTTAAAGAACAGTTGCTTTCTTCCAATAAAATCACATGTACATCTGTCAATATCTACTTCCAAGAAATAGGGAAATCGTGTGGATATGGAAACCTTATTATGCACAGAAATATACCAAGTTCTCGTGTGATTTCCTTTTCATACGTCTTTGTGGTTCATTAGTATAGATATGTTTACTAAATCTCAAACAGACTGTATTTGAAAACTAAGTCCGATTTATTACGATCGTGTTCTGAGCATTGCAAAAGGACTGAAAAAAGTTACATGGCTGATTTATAGGAATTCATACTTTGTTTTGGATTATTCAACACCTAAAGTTCTTATCAGCAAGCAATGAATGTATTTTAAATTGTCTGTTTTAAAACTGATTTATCTTTGCAACCTATATAAAATGGATAATACAGTTTCATGGCAAGAATTTGTTGTGCTAAAATCTGTAGAAAATCTTAACACATTGGAGACGCCTGTGTAAGAAAAAAATTAACACAGATTTTATGAGCCTATTTCAACTAATTTGGCACATGGGTCAGGCAAATCTATGTCACTGTTTACCAGGTCTAATAGATTTTAAAGAATAATTATAACTCTATTTAATCAGTGAATTAACGACACCAGAGCAAATGTTGACCCCTCATCTTGACTTATATGACGATACCGTCGTTACTTGTCTTCCAAGCAGATGGTGATGAATGTAACCAAGTTGTCATAATGTGAACTACCCGGTCTATTTAATATCTTAAATGTAAAAATTATATTAAATGCTATCTCTAGTAGATATGAACTGACAGCACTTACCTGTGTTGCATGATTGCACTATCATTAATAAAGATATACCTTCGCTTGAAATACCATTCAACCTGGCATATAACTTAAGCATAATATAAAAACGTTTGTAAATAAATCTCAAATATTTACTAGCTGCCTTTCTACCGAAGGTATTAAACTGTAGCTTAGAGAAACAAAATAACAAAATGAAACATAAGTGAACCCGAAATGCTCTCGCGTTACATGCCCATTTAAATATTATTAAATTTGAAGTACTGTAACATAGCAAACATAATGAAATGTATCTAAAATTGAAAACCCGTTTCTGATTAAAGCAAATAACTAAGTAAAATGCTCTCTTCCACAATTAGCTAATAATTGAAGAACATTAATATTGATTAATTTTAAATAAAATCTCGTTTTACCGACAAATATCTCTCCACATATCAAATGGATGGGGCTGTGTTCGAGTGCTGGGGAATTAACTTCCAATTCTGCATATCTAGTCCATTACATATTTACTTACACAGTCCAGTTGTTCACTCAGAGGTCATGTTTATAACGATGGTTCAGCTGTTGACACAGAGGCCATGATGATACTGGTAATTCAGCTGTTGACACAAAGGGCATGATCATAACGATAATTCAGCTGTCCATACAGAAGGCATGATCATAAGGTAGTTCAGCTGCTCCACACAAAGGGCATGATCATAAGGGTATGCAAGCTGTTCACACGGAGGGCATGATCATAACAGTATTTCAGCTGCTCAAATAGGGGGAATGATCAAAACGGTAGTTCAGCTGTTCATCTCATACTATCCATGATGTATTAGGAATATACTTGCACTAAGTCAACACATATTCTCACGATGTTTATATTTTAAAACGTATGAAAATATCCTTCATATTCGTATTTTACCAATAAAGACTTCATTCATCGCCCTCGCTACACTAAACTACACTGATTTCAACACTTTAACTCAACTTTGGCTAAAGGTTTCATATACATTCATTGAATGACACACTGAAACGTCTGGATAACAATAATAATAATAATAATAAGTAGTAGTAGTAGTAGTAGTAGTAGTAGTAGTAGCAGTAGTAACGATAAGAAGGACTATGCAACAACAATAATAACTAGTACTACCATTTTGACTATTACTGCTACTACTACTCTTACTACAGCTATTTCTACTATCACCACGATATCTAACGCATATTCTGAAAGCTATACCATTAGAAATTATAGCTGAAAATATTTTAAGTATTAGATAATAATTAGTGTGTATTGAATAAATGTTAATTTGCCTAAAGATACAGAAGAAAATTAAAAGTGCTGGTGTACATTATATTTCAACCTTGCTTCTGATAACAAAAATCTAATTCTTGCAGAAATTGAGGCAAAAGTTATAGAAATAACAGAAGTAATCACGTAAATTTCTATTAGAGATATTATGTACATTGACTAATAATGAGAAGAAATACTTCACGACCCGTTATTATTATATTTAATTTGTCGTATGAGTTTTTGTCCATGATTATATATTTAATTTGTAGTGTGTAACTGACCTTTGTCCATTATTAATGTAGGATTTGGGCCTACCTGTCTAATGTTTTGTACTTTCGTAAACAATATTTTACATAGCTAATAGTTGCCATTGACTTTAGATCATATTTAAATATAAAGATTTTAATATCATTATTACATGGAGGTAGACATGTTTACAGATGTTGTGTTCAACGTCTATATTTTAAGAAATTACTACTGTTACAGAAGCAAGTTGTTTATAAATTTCACGGGACAAAAGCACTCATCCTGGTTCTGTTATTGTGGCTTAGCTTTTTAGGACACGCGGTACTAATGGTATGGAAAAATGGGAACCAGCCTGGAAATGGGTGAACATTTAATAGAGTATATATGGGTTTGGGTGGCTAGGATTGGTTAATAATGTAAATTATGTTTTAGGAAAAAGAATCTTTTGAGAGCTTATCCTAGTTGTAAGTGAAAAAAAATATAGAGACATTGTTTTATTGATGGAATTCCAGTCCTTTAACAGTCTTGAGTTTGGAACACACATTTCTAAAATTAGCACCTGACTCTTTGGTGCGGAATTGAAAGAACATGTTTCAAACACATGCAGGTCCAGAAATTGCCGCGGCTCATATCTTTTCCTCTACACAGAAGCTGACATCCAGGTTTCATCTATACTGATAAATATAGGTTTGATCATGGGCACTCAGAAATTGTAAGTTATTGAATTTTTAATATCATGGTGTTTGCATAGGTTTACTATGGGAACTGAATTAGTACCGTGACTCCTATAGACAGCTACATCAATACAGTGACTCCACATATGCAGGTATAATTAACATTACCATAATTGCAATCATATGGTTCTATTTGTGGATAACAAGCAAAAGTAATACCTTTTATAAATCACAGAGTGACTTTCAGTGGGATATTAAACACATATTCAGATATATCAACTGCTGCCAAGAAGGGGGGAGGGGGAACAGGGTGTAGATTTGACTATGTTAGGTGGAGTGTTTTGCACTTTGGTTCATATCTAAGCAATACATATATAAAATTTATACAATTTACCATCTTCAGAGTAATTATAGTAAGCAATATGATATTTCCTAGTTGTGTTTTGAAACATAATGCATCAGATATGATCACTTAAGTCTCTTCCACCATGCTTAATGGGGATGACCTCTCATGACTTTGCACCCCACTAATTGTTTTCAGTGAATGTTTCGAAACTTCATATTTTGCATTTTAATGGACTTATGTCTACCTTACTTTAGTTTTAAATTATATGTCTTCTGGGAGGAATTTTAGGTAATTTTTGTCATTTGAATCTCTTTTTCTGTAAAAATACATGTACATATAGATGGTCACCTTGACCGTTAACCCCTTAATTACATAATATGACAAGGCTGGTCATATATTTCAGTATTAAATTGAAGAGAGATAAATGGTGATATTAAAAAGGATGACTCTTTTTAGACAGCTTTATTTTAATATTTTTTTCTGATTTTCTTAAATAAAGCTCATATATTTAAATGTTGCCTGAAATGCACCATTCCTCTTTAGGTGAAAATGAACTTGCAATATAATTTAATATTTACTAATGTAATCTTTGACAATCAGAACTATGCACATTGCTTACTTATGTATTAAACTACTATTCCTAGGGCTGTCAAGAAGATCAAGGGTGGATATAGGACACGCGGTACTAATGGTATGGAAAAATGGGAACCAGCCTGGAAATGGGTGAACATTTAATAGAGTATATATGGGTTTAGGTGGCCAGGATTGGTTAATAATGTAAGTTATGTTTAGGAAAAAGAATCTTTTGAGAGCTTATCCTAGTTGTAAGTGAAAAAAAATAGAGACATTGTCTTATTGATGGAATTCCAGTCCTTTAACAGTCTTGAGTTTGGAACACTCATTACTAAAATTAGCACCTGACTCTTTGGTGCGGAATTGAAAGCACATGTTTTAAACACATGCAGGTCCAGAAATTGCCGCGGCTCATATCCTTTCCTCTACACAGAAGCTGACATCCAGGTTTCATCTATACTGATAAATATAGGTTTGATCATGGGCACTCAGAAATTGTAAGTTATTGAATTTTTAATATCATGGTGTTTGCATAGGTTTACTATGGGAACTGAATTAGTACCGTGACTCCTTTAGGTTAATGTCGTTTACTTCAGAATTTCCATATCTTAACATCAGTCGCTAAGGATACAATTTGTGTTTCTGCTACTATCTCAAAGGATTTGTTTACTTGTAATTACAAAGTGCTCATTAGTAACCTCGAACTAAGTCATAGTTTTGGGATTATTGTGAATTTATTCTAAGACATTTGTGAGGAGAGACTGGCTGTGGGGTGAGCAGATGTGGAGAATTGCACTGTCTTGGCAAAAAAGTAGCACATTCTTCTAAAATGCGTTCAATCTGAATCAGACATTAATTTGTGCCATCAACTTTCTTGGAAGAATTATTATTATTATTATTATTATTATTATTATTATTATTATTATTATTATCATCATCTCACGTGATGAACTCAAAATTATTGGTGTTTGTAATGAATATCAAGAAGGTGACCAAAATGATACACCGAAAATATTTATGAAAGCTCCAAAATATATCCCAAACCTAAATGATTTTCATACATTTTGATAAACCTTTCTTCCAATACGTATTAACAAAGTGTTTTGGAAAGCCGTTATAATGGCACACCTTTTGTAGAAATCTTTTGATAAAATGCGATGCTGATTCCCAAATCGAACCTCTCTGTCTTAATAATAGCATAAAGGTTGAAGGAGATACATAACATTTTGCCTGAAGATACTACAAGAAAGGGATCACTCAGATTCTCAATACTTTGTATCGTAATGGAAAATTCTTTCTTGAATTTGTGCTACTTCGATGTCAAGATATTGCAAATTTCCCCAGCTACTCCCGTGGTACGAGAAAGGAAACACTCAGATTATTGATATTCTGAATCGTAACTGAAACTACTTGCTTAAGGTTGTGCTTCTTCGATGTCAAGACATTCCAGATCTTCACATCTTCTCCGACCAACACCAACACCCCAACATTTATCATATCTTCTAAGATGTTAATGATTCAATATTACTGATAAAGATTGGCCAAAATAATCACAGTCGTTGACGAAATACTCAAACGACATGGAGAGTGTTCAAATAATTTAAAACTATTCCAGAGTCGCGTTATTTGAAAAGATTTTTTCTAATATATTCTGTCACAAAGATTCATAAAATTCACAGAACTTTGCTAAGTAACAGCTTTCCATCTGAATTCGGTACTATTTGAACCTGTGCTGGTCGATTTTTCATAAATTATCCATAAACATTAAAACGTGCATTTTGGAGATGTATAAAGCCGTTCATGTCTTGGATTAGAAATAATTGCCCACATATTAAAAGATCATAATTTCACTGTAGAAATTATCAGTGCAGGTGAAATTAACCACGTTCAAATAAATATATTGTTTAAGCAATATTGTTTGCTGGGTTTAATGGTTTATCCACAAAGGATTTGAAGAATGCTAACCTGTCTTGCAAAACAGCTAAATCTATGTTAAACACCTATATATTCAAGTATCTTAGCTGGCCAAGATGAAGAAGAATAGGACATTTAAGCAAGGTGAAGGTACCAATTCTTACACTGTCCTTCTCTGTCTTTCTCAACTGTCAAAATGTCTACGTATAATGTAGAATATATGTACTTTTATGTCTATAAGACAGTGAGTCCAGGGCTTCTCAGGCTTGGCATTGTCATGTGTTGTCTACGGTAATATACATTTTTTTAGAAATAAGACACTGGTGATTAAGGTCAGTGCGACTCACTTTACTGAATTGAAATTTGTGTTTATGACGATTCTCATAACTTAGATTTTCTCAGTTGAGCTGAAATATTAAACCGGAAGTTAAGCATGAACCGACTTCAAAGGACACGGATACCTTTGATTATATAGCCTAGATGAAACAAACCAAAACAGCCTGGTCCTAAATGTAAAGGCAGACTTCTCGGTCAAAAAGAATCTCAGGTTAAAAGAAAGAAGAACAGACGCAAAATCTTCACTGGATTAAACACGGTCGAGTCCTTTTCGAAGCAAGATTTTGCTCGTAATTTAGCTATAAGTAATTCTCAGTGAAAAGAATATAGCTCACCTACAAATTAAGCAGTAGCTATTTATTTTGTATTTTTATTATCTGAGAGGATCTGATGTTTTCAATTACTTCGATCGATTGTTTTGCGATTGGCTTATACAGAAAACCTTGTCCGGAAGCCCCAAGTATTCGGCATGCTTCTGACGTACGATAATAAGATTGTGGATTTTGGTTTAGTATCACAAAGACGCTGTCAAGTTTGAGTTGATTTTTTGTATTCAAAATATTTAAGAGTTAAGAGCACTCTTCAGTTATGAAAATTGCCGATGAATCATCACGAAGTTCGTTAACTTTTGAGCTATATCATGGACTGAAACGATAGGGCTTAAAATCAATGTAAACGTTCGACACATTTGACTGATATATGACCCACTTGGACCCAGAAAGATTTATTTTATAGAAGGAAATATGAACTACCCACCAATCCATCATGGCCATTTGATGGTTCCGAGTTTTCCCAATTCCCATGCTTGAACTAAAAACCATAGTAAGTGGAATATTTTACTGAGATAAAGCAGGGAAAATCAGAGAATGAATTTCGGTACGGTATAAAGCGATACATGGTACTCATAAAATATAATCTGTGTAGTTTAATGCTTAATAATAATAATAATAATAATAATAATAATAATAATAATAAGAAGAAGAAGAAGAAGAAGAAGAAGAAGAAGAATACTAACAATATGTTAATAATAATAATAATAATTACGAATTTATTTAGAGAAGGTAGTTCAATTAGTTACAGTAACTAATCTAATGTAAGCTTGTATACATTGCCATGATGAAATGAGTCACATGGAATTCCTTAATCGATTAAAAAGTTGAAATGAACGAATAGTTCCTTATGATAGCTTAATACCCAAAGAAACGACGATGAAAATATTATAGGTACAGTAAGTGAAGGGTTGGTAGAACGTGCGTGATGTAAACGACCTTTTTCTGCAAACGATTGTAGTCGTAGAAAAAAGACACCTGCGTAAGAAATTAGACATGGTGTGAGGAAATAGTATATCTGACACCTAAAAAGCATGATCGATTTGAAATTTTTTTGTGCAAGTTCAGGGTAAGTAATTACAACAGTCATAATTGAAGGACACACTGAAAGTGTACACCTCCAAATTCGATCCAAATGGATGATAAAGGAAAAATAATAGAGAACCTTCACGCAAGAGTGTCTAATAGATATCAGTAAAGTTCTTAAATGGCACATGATAGAAAGGTTTGGAATGTCTTCTTTGATATAAGTTAGGAAAGACTAAACAAGCCGAGCCGACAGCTGAAAAGATACGATGGCATTAGGAGTGAAACTTCAAATTAAAGGGCAAACCTCGTCATGTAGGTGAGCACGCTTATTTAAAAAGAGATGCTAATTAAAGCCTTGAATACAAGAAACATATGAAGAAACAATCATTCTATTGATCAAATTTCATTGCTGCAATTTAGTTCTACCTAACCTAGAGTATTTATGACAGACTCATGTATTGAAGAAGGTGCAACTGACAATTTTAGAGGATTTTAGCTAAATAGAATCGGAATATATGTATGAATTGTCTGTTCATGGAAGAGAGAGATGTGTCATACAAAACAAATATTCACAAAATGGAACCTGGAAAAAAGTTTAAAATGTAACGTCATGAAGCATGTCCACATATTACATGAGATTTGGATATAAAATGAATTAATGTGAATATCCAATATATTAGTGAGTGAATTCTTTCCTGAAAAAGAACTTTCAATGAGTATTGTGTTCATATTTTGTTTTCTGTATGTAATTACGTATTAAGGGCTATGCAAATAGATACATAGGTTAAGCATTTCTGGGGTTTGTGTACACGCACTTCAAAGTACTCAACGCTCTTATCGACGAAACCATTATTTAAAACAATATTTTGTTGACCGTCTAACGACTATGGTAAACATCAAGAAAATATTTATATCGACCCTGTTTTGGTATCACAAGACTTTGAATTTTGTTGTAGATGCAATTCAGTATATTGGTACTGGACACACTGGACACACTGCACAAACATCTGCTGCAGGCCTCTTGACAATAAAAGTTCGAACACAAAAAATAAATTATGATTACAGGTAAATGATTTATTCAATACAAAATCTTCTTACTGAACCATGACATCTCATCATCAGCACCATCATCATTGATTAACATACCTTCTTTCTTTCACATTATCATCAGGGATACTATTCAAGTCGATTCATTTGTGCTCTAAAAGTATTTATGTAACTTAAGATCCTGTCATTTTTATGTCAACCACAGCATCATTTATAGGATGAGATCTAAGCAACTTCTAAGTCAACCACAGCATCATTTATAGGATGAGATCTAAGCAACTTCTAAGTCAACCACAGCATCATTTATAGGATGAGATCTAAGCAACTTCTAAGTCAACCACAGCATCATTTATAGGATGAGATCTAAGCAACTTCTTTGCATTTCTATCACGATAACTATACGCATAAACACATTTGAAAGATTGATATAAACATGAAACAAGCATCGCTATCACAGGTAAAACAAAACAATTTCAAATTGAAACGAACTAGACGAATACCCATAATTCTTGCGATAAAAGGTTTCTGAATGTATATAGGATCTTGTCGCCAGATATAAGTTTATTTGTAATCCTAACCGATGCATGAACGTACTGAGTCCAGTAATCTAAAATAGTTCTCTCTCCACATCTGTGAAATACGAAATAAAGCTTCGCTGTCAAGCATCCAGGATGGAGCATAATGAAATATTTCTTCCTTTGCACATTAAGGATTTTTAAAGGGAACTGGTAACAAGAATAAATTGTCCTTCATAGTTCACCTAAGATTATGACCAATCGCCAAGTGAAACAGTTATAAAAACAAGCAACAAAATCCCAATAATTTATGCTGCAGTGTTATTCCCTGTACTGTCATAAGGATTTTAGATCTTATTTCGAAACCTGCAGATCACAGACCTTAAGAAACTTAATTCGACTCAATTTAAATGTATGGCCTGTAATTAGTTTAACATCCCACTATTTGAATAATAATAATAATAATAATAAGAAGAAGAAGAAGAAGAAGAAGAAGAATACTTTTCTTCCAGACTTCAGTTCATACACAAAAAATTGCAATTTCACACAAAATATGAGAAAAGCTATTAATATAATGATTTGCTCAAACAATCAATGATTCATAAATTAAGCAGGAGAATAGTGAAACTCTCTTGTCAATGTTTGGTTATTGCAAATATCGAATTTAGTATAAATGAATGAACTCTTTCTTAGCAAAACGTAAAGGCTATTGCTATTCACAAACATTCCAGACGCAACAGGGGGCTTATTATAACCCATTATAAATCTTAATTCATTGTTGTAACAGACAATTGAACTAGTCCTTGAAAAGAGAGGGGGGGGGGAGAGAGAGCACAATGCAAATTCATACAATAGGATTCGCAAAACAATACTTGTAACATTAGTAGAGCATGTCTTAAAAGACTTTTAAAGCATATTCACTCTAAGACAAAGAGAACGATATTGCCTTTGTGTTGAAGTATATCCCAACATCAATTAGGAGCATTTGTAGAGAAAGCATGGCAATGTTAGAGCTTTTAGCTTTAACTTTGTTGTGTTGAAAAACAATTACGGCACAAAAGCGAGCCAAAAGTTTTTATATATATATATATATATATATATATATATATATATATATATATATATATAGAGAAAAGTATATGTATATATATATATATATATATATATATACACACACACACAGAGAGAGAGAGAGAGAGAGAGAGAGAGAGAGAATCATCTGTTATTCTAGTTTTAACTTCTCCATGTATTTCCGGCAATCTGGTTATCCTTGAATGAGTTAACAAGATTGCCTTTGAACTTGAAAATAAGAAAAAGTATACGTATCAATACTTCATTAATAGTTATCGATGTGTTAACGATAAGATTTTAATAAACATATCTTTGCTTCGTATCTTATAACAGGTACAACGTTTTCTTTGGCATCAGCCGGTATTTCGTAAAGACAAAAGCATATATCAAAATAAACCTCTTTTAAAGAATTCATATTTGCCTTTTGAATAAAACTGGTCTATGCTTTTAAAACGAATGACTTGCTTTAATTCTATTTCCATTAGGGCGATTTTAAATATCAGTCCTTCATGATAATAACTTTTTCAAATTTATTGGACACCTGTCACAATGGAATTATTTATATCTCTAATGTTACAAAACTTTTGACACAATCTTCTTTATATCCCGCCCTATATTTTAAAAAACCCGTAAATTTATAGTATTATTTTTAGAAGAAATAAATATTTTGAATCATAATATATCGTCATTTTAAAACCTCTGTCTGAAACCGAGGAGGATTATTTTTATTTTAAAAACAAACCCTTTTTCTCAGTTTTTATGTTTAACTTTCTTGTCTATCGGTACATCACACCCTCCTCTCTCCGAAACACTGTACAACCAATTTCTAAATATGTAGGAATCATTAAGCCCATCACAAAAACATACATATACATCTCCACCCCCAACCCCACCCCCGATAATTTCTTATCCAGTTGTCCTGTCATGATAGTAAAGATTAATGACATGATATGCAGTTACAGATCCTTGAGGGGGAGTGAAAAGGCGCTCCCCTTTCCGGCTCAAAATCGTCAATATATTCACAATATGCTGATGAATAGCTCTTTGAAATATTTAATATGTGATACAGATAAGGAAACATTTTATCTTGCATTAAGATTTGTGCTAAATAGATGCTTGAGTTTACTCACGAATGCACGGAAACGAGTTACATCTGTTGCAAATACGTTTCACGGGTAATAACTCTTAAAAAAAAACGGTCAATATGTTCAATTTCAAATGATAGCAATCAAATGCGTATATGTACCAAGTTTCAAAGCAATCAATCAAGTATGGAATGAATAATCTGGTTCACAATATTCGGTGATTTGCTATATCAAGCTGCAAGTCAGAAAGGATAAAAACGTACATGAATGTAGGTGATGCGGAGTGATTTGTCTCCCGATTATGACCATAATATGTACCAAAAATCATCGCACTCCTAAGCTTCGTAACGCAAGAACTAAATCAACTCCATCGGCATTTAGTCATAATGATCGTAACATGCATTCTCTTAAGAAATGATTACGTAGGCATATACATGAGGAAGGTCTTATTGTTCAAATTTTCCGTTTGTCAACTCAGCAGATTTGTTGAATGCTTCTTGCTCAGAGCCTCGCGAAACCCACTGCTTCTAATGAGCTTTTGTTTTCCAAGTGCTATTTGTTTACATTCACAAGGAAGACCAAAGTAGCCAATGTATATAATCATTATTTAAACAAAATATGAGAAACATAATATGAGAAACGAAGTAAATCGAACAGGAATAAATAATTAGAAAGTTAATTAATAATTAATTAGATTGGCAATTAATAATAGCTTTGTTCCTCTTTCGGAAAACAGGGCATACAATTATTTGAATGACCAAAGAAAAGACAAGCCTGTTCTCGCAACGTCATATCATATTAGTCGCTAGAACAATAAATGATTCTTTTCCCCTTTATGAAGTTAGTTTCTCGAATATTAGGGTGGCAGCTGATGAACAGACATTTGAGTACCTTTCATCAAACAGAGAAGTAGCTGACGCTGAAAATTTTCTTCATGCAACCTTAATCTCACTTGAGATGACATGGCAGTTCAACTGGTAAATGCACACTTTACATTGACCAGTGTATGACGTTTTCTTTTCCTGTGAATATTGTTTACTAAAAAGTTTGGCTTACGTTGTATGTCATGCCAAAACTTGCTTAACTGGCTAGATAATCCTGGTTATACCCAGTTTAAACTTGATCTGTTCACAGTGCATTAAAATGTATTTCCGGAAAAAAATAGATCCAACATTACATTAGCTTTAGCCGTTTTCATAGACTGTAATACGTTTATTATATAAGCCTGGCAACAAACTTCTTCGCTGATTAGATCGTTAAATATGTCAAACGCCATTCATTGATTAGATTGTTTGAAGGTCGAGAGTTTCTTCATTTTCAAGTAGGTAAGTAATATACTTTTAACAACCCAAATATGTAACCGACCTATTGTCCACAGCTTGAATCTTAACACAAGGGGCATACATATATGGGCAACCCCCCCCAAACCCCCCCCCCAAAAAAAAAACAGTAGAGCACGGAAATATAATTTTTACAAACGTTTCCTAGTTTAGTGGTTTATTACAATAATATTTTTGGCATTTTGTATTGTTTTTGTTGTTGTTGTTTATCTTTAAATGCAAATTCTTTTGTATTCATTCACCGTTTGAAGGTACTGCTTTTCACATCCAGTTCTATCAATCCTTTCTGCCTTTATTATAATTTCAGTGTCATTTGTTCTAGTGTAAAGATGAACTGTTGTTTGTTTTGCTATATGCTGATTCTGTACAGTTTAAGGTATAAAACGAGCTTCTTGTTATTCAGTTGCTTCTTCATGTTGTATGAGTAATTTCTGTCTATCTGTATCTCTTCCTCCTCTTCTCTCCCTGCCCTTATATCGATATCTTGTTCTGTTTCTCTCGATCGATCGATCGATCGATCGACTGTTACTTATAGTTACGAAAAAAGACGTTTCGTTTTCTGTGCTATTTGAAACCCGTATTGCAACGAATATGCCATCTAATTGATGGTTTAACATGGTCTGCCTCCTTTTGTTGAAAGCGTATAATTTTTCCTCTTTTCATTCCCACGTGTGTTTAAGAAACCTTTGCAACTGGTGCAACTATTGTCATTACCAGGGTCAGGTAGCTCATGGTTAAATCAGTCCCAACTGCACTTGAAACAAGTCGGGACAAGTAACATACATACCGATGAAAGTTAATGTTTAATTACGGTTAGGCTAACAGGGTGTCAGAGTAAAGACATAATGATTAAAATACGACTATTGAGAGCGGCGAAGGACTAACTTGTCTTGCTATTTTCACGTACTATGTCTTCATAAGAAAAGAAAGGTCATCGTGCATACAGTGATCTAACTCATATTTTGTAGTTTTATTACCAGTTGTTTGGAATACAGACCAAATGTGTTGTATTGCATTGTGCTGTAAATATTAATATTCAATAATCAGGTAGAATTGGACACACGAGCTTAATTTTTAGCAAATATTATAAAACAATACTACAATTCAAATAAAACAGACGCAATAAAAATAACAAAAATGATTTATCTTGAGATATCATGATTGATGTAATGATCGGATATTTTGTGGAATAGGTTATTACCATAAATCTAAACATACCTAAAGTATGACAAAAGACGTTTTGCTTTTTTATACATGAGCGTATTTATGCACTGCATGGTTGTAAAAGTATGGAACCATCAGGCTGTCACCTTCTTGTATAAAGTAGCAATCAACAATGTATGTATTACAGCAGCAGGCAGAGTGAACCCTACAAATTGGTTTCGAGCAAGTTTTTCATAAAATAAAGGTTCCTACGGGGGCTGAAAAAATAAGGTCAATAACGCTAAACCAAATCTCCTAACTTTATTATTACCATATAGTTTGAAAAAACGGATAATAAATCGTTTGGGTTAGTTATTTTTGTTATTTTATTTTTGACTTTTTGTTTTTATTTTTATAATGCGTTTAGTTTACTTACCGGGTCAATTAATTTGTGTTGTTTTTCACCCTGCCTGCTGCTATAAATTAAACAATTATTATATATATTATCAATAATGAATATTGGAGAACCACATTCAGCTAAATTAGTTCGAGAGCGATTAGAGGCAATTAGAAAATATTTACCTGTTCGTGATGCTCTCAAGCAACAATTACAAGAACGTCAGGAATCTTATGTTGAATTTGAAGAGGATACAAAACAATTATTTAAACCTATTACAGAGACAACTAAACCTCTTCTTCCTGCTTTAGAGAAAACCGCTGAGGCAACTGGAAAAATAGCAGAGAGAACTAAGAAAACAAAAAAAAATTTACGAGAACTTCCAGCTGAAATAGCTGCTGCTCAACCACAATTACAAGAAGAAGTACAACAAGTACTCGAGGGCATTGACAAAGTTCGTGAGGAGGTCGGTGACGTAATAGATCTTGTTACGCCAAAACCAAAACCAAAACCAGCCCAATTAACCGAATATGGTCGTAAACTACTTGAAGAAAACGATGTTGCGGTCGCTGCAACAGGATATTCGCAACGTGATACATTATTAGATCCAGACACCGCTAATATTCCTGAAAAAAAAATGGGTTTCTTTTATATTTCGACAATCTCGTGGTATATCTAAAATCACCAATAGATATAAAAATGATTTTAAAACTTTTATGAGACAAGTCGAAAAAGCTAAAGAAGGTTCATTATTTGGAGATATATCATCACAACAACCAGATCCTCAAACAATATCGGAATCACAACCACAAACTCCATCACCATTAAAGTACAAACCTGGAGAAACTCCATTATCACAACTAAGTGGATTTATAAAACCATTAAAATCGTCACCACCACCACAACAACCATCTCCATCACCATCACCACGTCCTGCAGGAATTACTTCTCTGAAAACTTCGGGGTTCAGTGGAATAGAATCGAGGAGGAGGAAAATGGAATTAGAAAAATTGACGGAGGAAGAAAAAGAACCTCCTACTGGAAAAGGTTTTTCTACTGGAGATGATTTTATTATGTGCCCAAACAGCATTCTTGCAGATGTTGATCGGCTAGAGATCCTCATCGGAGGAAAACGAGCTGGTAATAATTCTCCAGAAATAATTAATGAGGCGGCCGATATCTGTAGACGATTATTTACTGGCGGTATCATGGACGTTGATGTTTATCAATCTCTTATTAACGAAATTGCCGATGACTACTACAGTGACTGAGTACGTAATTAAATACAATTACTATAATAAAATGATCGTACATAGTACTCACCGTGGACCAACCATGGTCAGGGTAATAAACTCACGATTACCAGTATACAAAACAACCTACGGAGATGGACTAGGTGATGTTGTTCAGGGTCTATTTAAAAGGATAGCCCAAAAAGCAATACCGATCGCAAAACAACTGGGAATGAAAGCTATTGATGTTGTTCGTGAAAAAGGTATTGGTGCTATGGGTAATCTCGCTGGTAAAGCATTTTCAGCGATCAAAGATAGACTAGCACGATTAATACGACGAAAACCTCAACCACCAGTAAAATTACCTAGTACTGAAGTAATGCCTCCAAATGTCAGTAAAATAATAAATCAAGTTGCTAATCAAAAACTAGCAGAGTTGGCTGATGTACCAATGTCAGAAAAAGAAAAAAATATAACCGCTAGTCTGATAGCAGGAAGTGGTCTTCGTTTTAGACGATAGCAATTATAATAAATATGTTTAAGCGCATATCTGATCCAGCATTTGACATGGACGCACCAGTACTCAAAGATGAGTCTGTGCTTGATTATCAATATTATTCTTATGACGCTCGAATTCCAGATCAGCGTGGACGAATTGAACTACAGGTTCAGGATACAAGTAGGTATTTCCTACCCGCTGAGGCTTTTATTGAAGTAGAAGGTGAAATTTTAAATATCGCTAATCCTGCAGCACCAGTAGCATTTGGAGACGATGTTAGTGTCGGTTTTGTTAATAATGGTATTATGGCGTTATTTGATAGCGCAACGTACATGATTGATGGTAAAAATATTGAATCAATTCAGAAGGACGTTGATGTTGCTACAACGATATTAGGTCTAGCACGATATAGCGACGATTATTCAAGATCAACTGGTCCATCAATGATGTTTGCAAAGGATACAACTGATTCTCCAGAGTATCGACAATATGAAATAGGAAGACCAAGAAATTTTGCTAGAAACGCCGATGCGGATGTACAAAGTATGATTATTAATGTAGATCCAGATTTTAACTTAGGATTTAGATCACGTCGATCAATGTTGCGTGGTGGAAGAAGAGCATTTTCATGTGCCATTCCACTATCACATATCTTTGGATTTTGTAGAAATGTCAGAAAAGTCATTTTCGGAGCTAAGCACACAGTTGTACTTGTACGAAAAGCAACTGACAATGATGCAATATGGCGACCCGCTGGTGATGCTGGTAGAGTAATTCTGACAAAACTTTCATTGTGGATGCCAGTGATGACTCCAACAGTACCTGAAGAAGATCGGTTACTTGTTTTTATGAGTCAAGGTGGTAAATCAGCATTATCGTGGTTAACAATGACCACAGATGCTATCCAGAGTAATATGGTAGTAAATGAAAAACAGGTAAAGCTATTTGCGCCTCTTGCACGTTCGATCGAAAATATCAGATCCGAACTATCTCGTGAATACGAGAAAAAAAAGATTGTGGATAATCGTGTAATGCAATTAAGAAAGATTATGTTATTTGATTCTGTCAAAGATGAAAGTGACACTGAGAGCAGCGACGGTGAAGGTACCCATGGCAAAATATAGAGTCGAACTATATACAATTTATTTATTAAGAGTACAGAGTTAGATATATTCAAATATTACCCACTGATCATATTTTATTGAATATGATGATCTAGTAATATTATCTGCAACATCACGTACTGATTGTGGATGTATGCTAAAATGTTTTGCAGCCGCATTCATTGATGGGAAAGTTATTTCTTGTCCTGTCTGTATATTCATGGATTTAATAGATCTTCTTGTAAACTTTTTACATTTTCCAGTATTTCCACGTGCAGCATTCTGACTAGGTGTAATAGCTTGCAGGTTAGATAACCGATTATTTTTGGGATCTCCATCAATGTGATCAACTACAAGTCTATTTTTAACGACTCCATGAAAACATTCGAATACGAATACATGTGATGAATAATATTTTCTCCCAGCACGGAATCCAAAATAACCTTTATTACTAAGACTACCGACTGATTTGTTCAATCTACAGTGTCTGATTACACCATCTCGGGATGCTTCATAATTTTTTATTATGGGATGTGCCACAAATTCGTGTTTCTCATAGTACTCAATTTTCAATCGTCTTATAAAGTTTTTGTCGATATCATCATCATAAGTCTGATTTGTCTGATTCATTATATATAATTAATATTATTTGTCTAAATCATTGTTTTGAAATCTGGTCAGATAATCTTCTACGGTTTTTATAGGAGATTTACCTGACAATGTCAAAGCATTATTTTTTTTGTCATAATATCGTTTTAGTTCCCTGTATTTTTTTCCGCCACATTTTAAACACAATTGAGTTTTTCCTCTGACTCCAACACCGCATTGAATACACGGTATTGGTCCTGTACTTCCATTTTTGATACTTTGTGCATGATTTCCGCAGTATTTGTTCACGCACGATTTATTACAATGAGAAGTATATCCAATTTTGAGCCAAGCACATTTGTTTTTTGTTTCAAGCATTATATATACTAAAATTTTAATTTAAATACTTGTCTTAATTATATGGAGGAATTATCCATGATTGAACCTAAAAGAGCTAGATTTGACCTTGACAGACTATCAGAATATAAATTTAGTACTTTGATGCAAGATCTAACTTTAACAAATGAGGATATAACCGAACGTATCCGTGAAGCCAAGAAGGAATTTCGTAATAGTGGTGCTGCTCATGTATGGTCAACATTCAGAGTCGGAAATGTTACTAATATAATGAATGACAAACGAGGAAAAGTAATTATTAATCACCTTGATGATCAAAAATATTTTATTTTAATAAAATTTATTGTAAATACAGAAGAAGATACTTGGATTATTCGTGATAAGCGTGATCCAGTACGCATACAGTCAGGAAATAATATTGTTCTCTTAAATAATAAATCTAAACCCGGAATACTAACCGGTGTTGACAAATTATATTATGAACGGGGGTACCCTGTGACTGCAGTTGTATATGCAATATATCCGCTGAATAATAAACCTGACGTCAATAATCTAAAGCCGATGAAACTGTCAGAGTCAAGAATAAACTGTGTAGCTGAACGAGTTACAGATCATTTCATAAACGCGATACGTGGTAATGGTTTAACAGATTTACGACGTAAAAAAATAAATATGTGGGCAGAATCAGCTAAAGATACTGGAGCATCTATTAAAGATGTTGCTGATCTAGAAAAAAAATTAAGATATCCAATAACAGTAAAGACGCTGACAGGAGAGATTTTATATGAACCAAAATACATAAAAAAAATGGAGCTCCTATAGATATTATTGATCATAATTCACATGCGTGGACCTCAGCAGTAACAATATTTCCACGAGATAGAACGGTTAAATTTTATGATGGTCAGATATTTGATTTTATCAAAAATATCAGTAAAAGTGACCCTGTATCCGTTTGGTTATTTCAAAGTTCAGAATATGATTATTACGATCAATTTGTACGGCCTAATGGTGATATTTACCGTACAGAATCTCTTAATGTAGAAATGGAACATCTTGCGCTGAAATATACTTCAGACGATGTCAAAGTTAGACAATTATTAAATAATTGTTTTACAGTTCCATCTGTAGCGGCTCATTTCGCTCAGGAGAAAAATTTATGGAAACCAACGCGATCGGAATTTCTTGAAGATATCCATAAAAGCTGTGTAGAATATGGACACGGAGGATTGTGGAATACTAAATATAAGTATAATGACGTTATATCTGTTGATATGGTAGCATGTTATCCCGGAAGTTTTCTTGGATACGGAGAATGTTCTGAATACTTTAAGAGATTCGGACATCCATCACACGAGATGACCAGGGTTGCGATAAACGGACATTTACCAGATTTTGACTTAACCGGATTTGCTCATGTAGAATCATTTGAGTTTGCAGAAAATCTCCATCCGATTACTTATGCTTGGTTTGGAAGACATTTTTCAGAAAAATGTTGGGTTCCAATAGTACTATTGCGATATATGCTTGATGCTGGAATTTTAACATTATTGAAGGTGAGTGAAGCAATTATATCGTATAGTCCACAGAAGCAAGTTTGGTTACCAGAAACAAATAGATTTAATATTGATGATGCCAGGAAAGAATTCCCTAATCTTAATGAAGATGACATTATTAAAATTACCTATAATATACGTAAATGCAGAGATGAGCATGATGAGAAACTTGCAAAAGATCTTGGTAGAAAGATAATTGGTAAATTTACTCAAGGAGTAGCATATGATCATAAAAGACACTGTACAAGATTGATTATGGACGATGCTGAACTCGATTTTATAATAGCTGATACAACAGAAAAAAAACACATTTATAAATCGGAGTAATGCTTATTTGTCAGACGGAACCAAACTAGGTACAATTGTGAGTTATCTTGATGGTGACTCACCGCAGTTTACTCATTTAAGATCATCTATGTTGGCATATGTTTCTATAAATCTACTGTCTATGATAAATAGATTTCCTCGTGATGCTGTCAGAGTCGCCACGGATTCGTTCTACATAAATAAAAAATATACAGATTTATTAAAACCGCTACTTGGTAATGGTGAATGGGGATCATGGAGAATAAAACAAGAAAATATACTTAGTTATTCTGAATCTGCCGACGTTGAAATTAAGGAAATATATTACAAAAATAATAATCAAATATCAAAGTCATCAGCACCATCTGTATATGATCCTGTATCTAGACATAAGACTGTTTATCTTAACGGATGCGGTGGTTCAGGTAAAACAACGCGTGTGATTAAATTATTCATGAATAATAATTCAGATATAATTGTTTTGACACCGACACATAAATTAGCCAGGAAAATAAAAGAGCGAGGAGTAAAATCGTGTACTTATCATAGTTTCTTTAGATGGTGTGGAGACACATGGACTCCTGAACGAATGGGTGAGAAATATATACCTAAATATATTATATGGGACGAGATATGCACGGTGTCGTTAGAAATATTAAAAACATTTCTTGAATGGCTATTGACAAAGAATACTGCTGTAATAATGTGTGGTGATCATGGTCAACCACCACCTTTTATTGGTCAGTCTCCACATGAATGGCTGAAGAATAACGTAAATTATTATGAAGAAATAAATGATGACCATAGAGCTATTGACGAACCGCTGAAGGAGTTTAAAAGATTCATCAGACTACAACCAGACAGAGTACAATGTTAAATAATGCGAGGAGTAATTCCAGAGACTTCTATGAATGATTTTCTAAATTTATGGAATCCCGCTGATTTAATAGTTGCAAGTAGAAAGATAGTTTGTGATGAACTACAGGATAAATTATTTCTGTTACATAAAGAAAAGTTTTCAGATCTACCTGTACCATTATGTTATCGCCCAGCAGATACTCGACGACAGAATATTGATGTTGAAATTCCTGGTGGTGGAATACAGAATCTTGTCTTGAATGATATTATTTTAGTTGATATTAATGTTGTTGAGAATGCGCTGAGTATGAATAAATCACCGTGGACGTTAGGGTACGCTATAACTATTCACTCGTCACAGGGGTTAACTATTTCTGATACAAATATCTGGATTATAGATGATCGGATTGAATGGTCAAATTTAGTCTATCTCGCAGTTTCTAGAGTCAGAAGAATATCTCAACTACATAGGGTTATTATGAATTTTACAGAAAATAATAATCAAACTGTTAATAATGACGTAATAAGAAAAAACTATCTGGTTATAAGCAATGTGACAAAAAAAATAATCGTGACTTTGATATTGATACTGAATTTATTATAACACTAAAACAACGACAGAATAATCATTGTGCAAGCTGTAACTGTAGTATGTTATGGCAATATTCGAATAATAATCAAGACAATTTACCGTAGACAGAATTAATAGTGATCTTGGTCATACACGTAATAATGTCATATTGACATGTCTTGAATGCAATCGACGTAGAGGTTCTGGTTATGTAATTGTATGTGGTGGTAATTGTGTGTCTTTAGGAATTACTTGTAATTGTTCACGCACAAATCCACGTTGAGGGGCTGTCGAATCTCAGTCTGTAGATTGGAGGTCTACCAGTGGATCTAACCACACTAGAAATTGTATGTGTAGTCACGCTCCAGATAGGATCAGTTGCTCTTTTTTTACCACCTTCAAGTTCACCAGGTTCATATAAATATCTTACAGTTACATTACCTAATACTGGTTGAGGTTGTTGTCTGTCATTGCTACGGGGTATATATTTTTTTGTGATCGCATTAGAAGGTTTCATGGAAGTTGAACGAGTAATTTCGTTATTTAATGCAGCTATCACACTTGGTAACCTCGCAACCCATTCACGAGATCTCTCACCGGACTTAAAGTCAGTAGATATTTCTTTTGCGTATTGGTATCCAAATAACCGCTCAGCAAGTGTTCGATTAAGTCGTTCAACAATTGCCTGATCACGATGAATTTCAGTATGTCCTCGTCTGATTTTAACGTTATGTTTCTTCATCAACGATAATACTGCACAGAGAAATTCTTTGCCAGGATCAACCTGTAATAACTGTAGCCATCGCAAAGGTCCTCGCTCATAAATTCGTTCAAACGCAGATGCAACTTCAGATGCTGTCTTTGTTTATAATGGTTCCGCTTCTTTATATCTACTTGCAACGTCAACGACAGTTAATGCGTATTTGTACGTGCGTGATTGACGTATACCAATTTTAATGGTATCGTGTGGTAAAAATAAAATATCTACTTGATGAACTTCATTAGGGACGCTGACATCAAAATGTGCATATTGAATTTTTTTAGGTGGTGGTAGATAAATTTGCCATATTGCCTGTCGTGCTAACCACGCTGCAGCAACAGAACGTGAAACTTTTGCTGCTTCAGATAATTTACTAATAGCTGATCTACCTCTCCAATATCCTCTTGGGCTATAATAAATGGATTCCATTATAATATTTATATAATTAATTACCAGCCCCTAACGTTATTTTACCTTTCATGGCAGATTTTACTAGAAAACCAGCGAGTTTTTCTCTAACAGATTTATTAGGTATAGAATTTAATGCATGAATCAATTTTACATCTGCGAGATGCCTTTGTTGTAAATCTTTACTTTTATACGCAACGTCATGAACATGACAAGCTTGATCAATCTTATTTATTGGATACTCTCCTGATCTTGGTTGATCTTGATTATCAAGTCGGATATAAAGTCGAGTTCCAGGACCACAATAATTATATCCAGGAAGATGTTTCTCACCGGGGTATTTAGCCCACGGAGTTCCTGGTAATTTTCCTGATAAAGCGGCAATATCTCCGTCTGTCTTTGTTTTGACAAATTTGTATTTCTTGGTGCCACATTTAACGCATTTGCCTGTCAGAGCACGTCGTTTATTCTTCGTTGTTACCGTAGTTAATTCAGCAGTGGGTGTAGATGCTCTACATCGAACACAATATAGACTCATATTATTTACTATATGGATATAATTGACTTTTCGGCGACACGAAAACAGGAGTCAGTGAAGCATCACCCAGCATTACCAAATTCGATAAGAATGATTGTAATAGGTCCATCTGGATCAGGTAAAACACAACTATTATTAAATTTAATAATGAGATGGTTAAAATGGAGTAAATTGTATTTAGTAGCACCGTCCGTAGATGATCAACACTGTTACGAAGTACTTAAAGATTTTAATGAAAATGCAAAATTGCTGAATGAAGACGGTAATGATGTTGTTGACTTTATTACCGATATTGATGAGGCCCCATCTGTAGATGACCTAGATGGATTTATTAATAATTTAGTGGTGTACGATGACGTTATGCTGGACAGACAAACAAATCCAGCTAGAATATTTTCTCGAGGTAGACACAAGAATACAGATGTGATTTATGTTACACAACGATATACACAAATACCTAAAGTGATCAGAGATAACTGCAATATTTTGGTTGTGTTTAATGGAGTAGATAATTATACTTTACAGAATATTTATTATGCTTGGTGTTCAGGGGATATGGATATGATTAAATTTAAAAACTTTTTTCAAAAGCACAAGCTGTTCCGTTTGGATTTATTACAATAAATCTACATGACCCAAGATCTAGATATCGTGTAGGTCTGGATAAAATCTTTGGTTAATTTACAGCAGCAGGCAGGGTGGCCGACAAAAATTAATTGACCCGCGAGTAAACTATACGCATTATAACATAAAAAACAAAGATTCAAAAATAAAATAATAAAAATGAGCTAACCCAAACGATTTATTATTCGTTTTTTCAAACTATATGGTAATAATAAAAGTTAGGAGGTTCGGTTTAGCGTTATTGACATTATTTTTTCAGCCCCTGTAGGAACCTTTATTTTATGAAAACTTGCTCGAAACCAATTTGTAGGGTTCGCCCTGCCTGCTGCTAAAACAAAACAAAAAAAAACAAAAACAAAAAAAAACAAAGATTTCTTCATAAAGTCTACTACCAAACTAGGTTGAGGTATGGAACAATATAATTCCTAGTTACGGCCCTAAAACACCTATCTGACTGGTATCAAATGCAAATTAAGATTCTTCTTCCTGCTTGATAGTATTTTACTTCTAAAATTACCTGGTTAACAAAACTCAGAAACTTGACTTGCTTGCGTGATTGATCTTTACTTTTCCTATTGTTCCATGCATCATTATTTTTATTTCAAACAAAATCGCAAGGGAAACTATTATTGTCGGTGGCTGGTGTATTGAACAGTTGTGAAATAATATATAACAAAAAGTAAAGGATCTGCATTCATAACTACAAATATCTGATGGAATTTAAAATCGGTCAGAAAGGTCGTTACCATCAGAAATGTATGGCATATTCAAGCATTTGTAAAGACTTCATACATACATACATACATACATACAGACATACATACACACACACACATGCATACATACATACATACATACATACATACATACATACATACATACATACACACATGCATACATGCATGCATACATACATACATACATACACACAGACACACACACATACATACATACATACATACATACATACATACATACATACATACCACAAAAACGAGCAGTTGAGTCTTTCTGGTTGAGCTTTTCACTTGAAAAAACTTGTAAATACAGAAAGTACATTCGAGTTTCCATTTTCCATGTATACTTCCGTTTTCCTATGCAGTTTCCTTACTCCATCAATTTATTCAGCTGTTTAAATCAATCAATCAATCAATCAATCAATCAATCAATCAATTTAAAAATTAAATTTTAGTTATTCCTCCAACAAATATCCTCATGTATTTATTTATTTATTTTTATTTATTTATTTATTTATTTATTTATTTATTTATTGTCCATTATGTTACATAAGCCTTTATTGTCGTTGCCGACAGCTCATGCTGCGCTTCTAATCAGTTATCTTCACCTTATCTCTGCAGATAACGAAGATGAAGATAGCACGAAATCCGTTTGCGAAGGGCTTGGCGAAGCAGGCAAGTGCCTGTAGGTTTTATCTACTGATCCGCCGATTTAGTTGATCGCTTCTCACCTCAACTGATACACTGACGCCAGCCAACAAAGTGTCATATCTAGGAACAACGTTTGATATTCACAAGTTCTGACTGGGTCCCATAAAGATTAGCGTGGAGATATGTATATGTTGCGCAAATACGCCTTTGTTTGCCACTTGTAAGTTTATATGCGTTAATCAATCAATGAATAAGTGAAGGAATAATGACATGATAAGTGAAGGAATAATGATATGATAAGTGAAGGAATAATGACATGACAATTGTGTATATATATATATATATATATATATATATATATATATATATATATATATATATATATATATATATATATATATATATATATATATATATACTATATATATATATATATAGAAGAAAAGAAGAAGAGAGAGAGAGAGAGAGAGAGAGAGATAATGGGGGGATAAAAAGGCGCTCTCGTTTCCGGCTCTAAAGCGTCAATATATTCACTTAATGCTAATGAATAGCTCTTTGAAATATTTAATATGTGATGCAGATAAGGAAACATTTTGTCTTGCTTTAAGATTTGTGCTAATTAGATACTTTAGGTTACTTACGAAAGCACGGAAACGAGTTACATCAGTTGCAAATATGTTTAACGGTTAATAACTCTTAAGAAAACACGGTCAATATGTTCAATTTGAAATTATAATAATTAAATACGTATATGCATCAAGTTTCAAAGCAATCAATCAAGTATGGAATGAATAATCGGGTTCACAATATTCGGTGATTTGCTATATCAAGCTGCAAGTCATAAAGGACAAAAACTTAGATAAATGTAGGTGATAGAGAGTCGTTTGTCTGCCGATTATGACCATAATATGTACCAAGAATCATCGCAATCCTAAGCTTCGTAAGACAAGAACTAACTCCACTCCATCGGCATTTAGTCATAATGATCGTAAGATGTACTCTCTAAAGAAATGATTACGTAGGCATATATCAGAGGAAGATCTTATTGTTAATATGTTAACTCAGCAGATTTGTGTTGAATCGTTTGTTGAATGCTTCTTGCTCAGAGCCTCGCGAAACCCACTGCTTCTAATGAGCTTTTGTTTTCCAAGTGTTTACATTCACAAGGAAGACCAGAGTACCCAATGTTTCCCGTCAGTAGTTTACTTATTGCTTATATTGTTTACTAGGAAGTTTGGCTTAGGTTGTATGTCATGTCAAAACTTGTTTGACTAGATAATGCTGGTTATACCCAGTTTAAACTCGATCTGTTCAGAGTGCATTGAAATATATTTCCGGAAGAAATAGATCCAACATTACTTCACTTTATCCGTTTTTATAGACGGTAATACATTCATTATTTAAGCCCGGCTACAGACTTCTTCGTCAATTAGATCGTTTAAACATATTAAACGCCATTCATCGATTAGATTCTTTGAAGGCCGAGTGTTTCTTCATCTTCAAGTAGGTAAGTGATATATTTTTAACCCAAAAATGTAACCGACCTATTGTCCCCAGCTTAATCCTTAACCCAAGGGGCATACATATATGGAAAAAAAAAACTAGTGCAGCACGGAAATATACATTTTACAAAAGCTTCCTAGTTTAGTGGTTTATTGCAATGATATTTATGCCATTTGTTTTTGTTTTTGTTGTTGTTGTTGTTTATCTTTAAATGCAAATTCGTTTGTGTTTATACACCGTTTCAAGGTAGTGCATTTCACATCCAATTCTAGCAATACTTTCTGCCTTTATTATAATTTCAGTGTCATTTGTTTCAGTGTAAAGATGATTTGTTGTTTGTTTTGCTATATGGTGATGCTGTACAGGTTAAGGTGTAAATCGAGCTTCTTGCTATTCAGTTGCTTCTTCATGTTGTATAAGTCATTTCTGACTATGTGTATATCTTCCTCCTCTTCTCTCCCTGCCCTTGTGTCTGTGTCTTGTTTTGTTTGTCTCGATCAATCGATCAACTGTGCTCCCATTGTCCGTGAAGTATAATTTTGTACTGTCGGCACGTTTTGTGTCGATTATGTTCATCCTTAGTTTTGATTAACCTTTCAGACCCTTTGTGCAAATATATCCTTATTGTCCGCAGTGTACCATTTTGTCTGCAGTCATAATGTTTTGGTTAATGGTGAATCCTCATTTTAATTTATTGTTGAGACTGCTTGAGTCAATATGACCTGATTACCCATAATGAAGCTTTGGTTCAGTAAGCATCTTATTGAAGCGATAAGTGTAAAATGCCATCCAGACATCTTTATAAATGAAAACGGTATATTAGCTATTTTACACGCCGATGATGTTGCAAACTGTGCTGAAACAGTCATTGTATTACATAAACACATGCATGTTTGATCCATTTTATCAAAATTCAGGTATAAACAGCAATCGTGACTAAATAAGAAACAATCCTAATTGCTTTAAGATTGGTGGACTGTTGAGAGAAAATGAACAGTGAATTATTTTAGAAGCCATTTGATGTGTCTCTTTGTATAAATATTTGTGTTTAGCTTTTATCCCCAAACTGATGTGGAGTGCAGTCAAAGATATTGGCTGCCCAGGCTCAGAAATCTGTGAATGTATTTATACATGTCGGCGTAAATTGTATATTTCTGGACTTTTCGATAGATCTGATAAACAAATGTTGTGCTTTGACTTATAATTCTGGTACTAAGAATATTTAGAAGTAATCGAAAAGTACAAACGGTATCTAAATCTATCACTGTCTATGAACACTGCTGATGGAGTTAGACAATTGACAGCACAAGTGAATAAATTACTATATTCATACGGGTTTGGTTTCATAAGGATTGAGCAAAGTTATGGACATTTATTTTCTTTACCATCTTTCAACAAGAGTGATTGCACAATAAAAACGGCACATTGATATTATGGGTTCAACGCGATGACGTTATAGATGCATGTTTTAAATCTTAGTTAAATCCTGAACCGGTTTAATTTCAACAGGACTTCCATTACAATTTAGAAATGCAATTCGTAGGTTTCGTTTCATAATTTTAGCGAGAAAGATAAGTCGACATCATGGGTTGGATATATTGAATAGAATCCGCCTATTATGTGAAAATAATGGATTAAGACTTGTACAATATGAACATCATTTTTCTTTAATATGTAACATAAACGATTTTTCAGAGAAAAGTATTTACGTAAAAGAGCCTTATAACAGTTCATTCATACGTTTTGCAAATCCTATGACCTTGTTAATCCTAATAACTTGACTGGTCTAGATACTATGTCTTCATAAGAAGAGAAAGGTCATGGTACATACAGTGATCTAACTCATATGTTTTAGTTTTATTACCAGTTGTTTGTAATACAGACCAAATGTGTTGTATTGCATTGAGCTGTAAACATGAACATTCAATAATCAGGTAGAACTAGACACACGAACTTAATTTTTAGCAGATATTATAAAACAATACTACAATTCAAATAAAATAGACGCAATAAAAATGACAAAAATGATTCATCTTGAGATATCATGATTGATGTAATGATCTGATACTTTGTGGAATACGTTAATACCATAAATCTAAACACACCTAAAATATGACACAAGACGTGTTTAGACATGAGCGTATTTATGCACTCAATGGTTGCAAAAGTATGGGGCCATCAGGCCGCCAACTTCCTGTATAAAGTAGCAATCAACAATATATGTATTACATAGGAATCGAATAATCACATTAATCACATTAAGTTCACATATATAACGGTTTCACTCTTCAGTTTCGTATTTGTTGGCACAGGTTTTGATTACAGTCGGATCATCCTCCGCCTTTCCATTGCATCCTGGAAGAAAACATCGGATGTAAATAAAAATTTCCATTGTCAACTGCCGTCAAGAATGTGGTCCCTATTATGTTATAACAAACTTCAAAACGTTACCTTGAATATATTTTATAAGACACTGTTCTTTTCACATTTAGCTGAAAGTTCGTCCGCCAAAACCTTACCAAATTGGGAAGTATCACTACGATTACCACTGAGCCTTTTTCAGAGATTCGAGATTATTCTGCTCGTATGGGAAAGAGACAAGGATGCTGCAAATAGGTTTGATTTTGAAAGGAAAAAAATTCCCCCTTTTTCTAGTAATCTCAAAAATACCGAGCATATCTTAGATATTGCAAAACTTACTTTTAATTCCCTTTATTTCAGTGTACAACTGAAGCGTGCGTTTGGATTATAGCGTAGAGTGTCGTCTTACATCAGAATTGCATCTCTCAAACGACTACTAGCCCCACCTTGTCATTTTCATCGCCTGGACTACAGAGATAACTTTGAAGAAGATAAAACTTGCCGGTAACTATTTTGTTCATATTTTATAATTCACTGATTGTACTCTAAGAATTTAATATTGTGTAATCTGGCAATATTTAGTATACTTGTTTTAATAACTGCTAAAGTTGGGGTACTTTGGAAAAATTCAAGTTGATTTCTACAGCATACGGGAGCAGCCATTTCGATCAGCTGTCTGCTTTAAAGTACATGAAAGGACTATAGAGGTATTTCAATATTCTCTCCTCTGTGCTTGTTGCATTTGCACAGATCTTTCATCAAATATCAATACCTGATACCTGTAGAGCGGAACCGACAGCATTGGTGGGTGATCCTATGGAATCGGCACGAGTTAGGGTTGGAGTGACATATGGCGATATGTTAATATTTGAATTCCCTAACCTAATGCGTCTAAATTGTTCATGCACGACCTCGTGATTTTTGTCTTCAGATTCATGTTGCGTTAATGCTAGTCACAACTTTCCATGATGTTCGGATGTCCACAGTCTGCAAGATTTTGGAAATATTTATGTCTGTCCTTAGTTTTTATTGATGGTTGATTCTATTTATATAAACGTGTTCTCGTTGACCATGATATACAGCTGTCCATCGTCTCCGTGCCTTTGTCAATAGTTACGTACGTCATTAGTTTGTATTGACAGTTCAATTTTGTGTTAGATTTTTTTGTTGTCTATGATATGAGGTTGTCCGCAGTCTTGCGACTCTATGGTCTTAAAATAAGTAATAGAAAAGAGGGAGAAGCAACACGCTTTGTAAACTTCAACAAAATAATTTATTTCTCTAGAATACAAAGTGAAAAGTGAAAAGGAACTTACGATATTGCGAATTAAATCCCAAAGAATCCTAGAATTAAACACAGAAGTCCAAATGACTGAAGTTCTTAATAAACGTTTGTGGAAATCTAAATTAAATCCAACGCTATAAGTGTTGATGGGACTGTGGTGGCACATATAGTAGTGATCTGCAACATTCTTTTGTTGATCACAATTAATTCACAAAATATATCCTTATTTGAACATTTCACTATAAATCCAAGTTTCTATTTCCAAGTATTTTTTTGAAGAGAACTTTGTATTTCCAGTGAATAAATAATTTGAATAAATAAATTCCAGCTGGACACAACAATAATAAAATTGATTCTGCTAAGATCTTAAAGCACGAATGAATAATTCTAGAAAAACAAGTGTTTATAGTCCTCTACTTGACCTCGGGTCACAATTAACATTTTTCACCTAATGGACAATAACCTTCTGGAAGCTTCTTATTTAAAAAAAAATTAAATTCTGCCTATCAAAAAATGAAATGCATAGTAATTGTCTGGTGCCATGTATACAATATTTATCTTATAATATGACAATTTTTGTCCGAGGATACTCGAGAACTTTTTATCACAAAATACAGTTGCAATTTTCATAGCAAGTTAAGATTATGCAATTTTTCATATGTATACCACATTCTAATATTGTAATTATTTGATGTTATTTTCTATCAGTCATCAGTCTGAAATGTTTGGTTTGCTAATGTATTCATATGTAACAGATTTTTGTTAACCTGTTACATCATCAAACGCATCATTAAAAAAGTACTTGTAAAGTTTTATCTAACTTTAAGATTTAAAAGTTCTTTGGTATACTTTTTCATGTAAGGACTTTCTGATCCTTTCTGACGTAGAATCTGTTTCTAAAATGAAATGGCACAGTAGAGACAATAAAATAGTGTGGACTATAGCTATAGCAAATTAAGACATTGTTTCCTTTTGATGGCTATGTTGCAGATTGCAGTATTCAGCCATTTGTATACTTTCAAATGGCATTCTTTGAGATTCCAAAGCAATTTACAACAACAATTCACGATTATTGCCGTTATGAACATTTTCATGCACTTTAATTTTTAATAATTTATCCTTGTGCGAAGACCATGGATGTAGAGGGCGGCACAAGTTTCGTCTTTTCACTGAAGGAGAACTTTAGCGGTTTGGTCGATGCTCTGAAAGTGTTTCAGGTAATATCATAGTTTACAGTATCAGTATTTATTTTATGATACGTGTCCATCTTGTGACGTTCTTAAACGAAGGAGGTGGATTACGTATATCTTTAGAATCGAACTTCAAAATATGTCAAAGTTACCAACATTCTCTAAAGGTGGAGGAAGGAATTATCATCATCACCATGGGAGAAATACAATGTGCATTTATTCAGTTGCGCAAAAGCATATGTAAACATTGCTCTTATAATTGTGAATAACTGGCAGCTCCATAGTGTAAAGAACTTGAACATAACATCCAATTGTTCCTATATTTAAAATATACAGCATTTGTGTTGAATATAAGTCAGTAATACCTTCAGATCTGTAGCGGATCAAGTTCAAAATAAAACTTGAAATATAAATACGTGCATGTTTACACTCTGACACCTATAGTATCTGCTTAAAATATTAGTGTTTGATATGCTGCCAACAGTATGCATCTGTAGTTTAATTACTGCGTAATCGACAACAATCTTGTATGCCTACATGCATGATCGTTTATGAAGAATATGAAACTGTAGCACTTAGTGAAACGTGTAACGAATCTAGCCCTAACGATTAAACGAAATATGTGCATGACAAGATGCTGGAGATTTATTTTTTGTCAGTATTACCTACTTGTAGCGTAATGTCAGCGTAAACCGCAACAATATTTTACGCCCACATAAGATGTTAGATTGGCGTGATGCTTTCTTAAGTACGGATTTGGGGCATCGAATATTTAGTTTGTAAACTCTAAGCACTCAACTTTTACTAACTCTCAAAATTATGTTTGTGACAATCGTAAATGTAGATTAGACACTGATATCATTTTTATTTCACAGAACCATAATGTTAACCTCCTGCATATTGAATCTCGCCAATCCAATACTGGATCAGGGGATAATGAATTCTTTGTGTCATGTGCCAATAAAGAAGGGAGTCTAAAAGAGGCAATAGACGAACTGCGAACCATATCCAAGACACTTACCATCCATGAATCAGGTATGCAAATACATAACCATGACACTTGTCATGCATGAATCAGGTATGCAAGCACATATCCAAGACACTTGTCATCCACGAATCAGGTATGCAAGCACATATCAAAGACGATTATCCTCCAAGAATCAGGTATGCAAGCACATATCCAAGACACTTGTCGTCCATGAATCAGGTATGCAAGGACATATCCATTGGAACTATTTTCAATGAGTGTTATTCATGTAAATACCTCTGTTTGCACAATTGCTTATAACATGGGCTATATTTGGAGATAAACGTATATTTTCATTGGTACTTGCATTCGAATGGTGGCTAGCAGAGGTGACATATGGAAAAGAATTTTACATTAGGTATTTAAATCTGAATTCTTGTAGCAACCATCCAATTCAAGAAAATGGTACCCACCGAGACGGTATATATTATATGCTGGAAGGAAATAAACACGACCCAACCACTTACAAATAAAAACGTTGGTTCTAAATTAACAGAAGAACAAGCTGTAAAATCCAGGCTGTACATTATGTTGTTGTTGTAGGGTGTAACGCCATTTTTCAGCATAAGAAAGGCTATACATGGCGGCCAGTATAAATCGTGGAGGAAGAACCCTGGAAAACCCCGGAAAGTACCACCGACCCACGAGAAGCTATTGTCAGGCTTTCTCACAAACCGAATGCAAGACTCGATCCCATGCAGATAGAGGTGAAATGGCATTGATCCGTAACGGTGAGCGCTTTAGACCACTCGTTGTACATTATTGGTTGTATATGATTTGATAAAATGTTAGGCATTATCGGGCAATAAAAATATATCAGATTACACGATTAAGCTCCTGTATAACCTCATTTGAGACTAGAAGATTTGCGCAAATATTGCACCAAACCTACAACAATTAATTAAATACTTTTTTGAATTTTCGCCGAAAGGGTGTGAAACTGGCTCTGAGTATCGTAACAAGGTAAGTTTATATACAATCAGATTCAGCTAGAAAGGCTCTGCAGCATATGATGTACATGAGGCGTTGACTGGTCAGGTTGACATCAAGCTGTGTGCGGTAAGGCAAGGGAAACAACCCCAATTAGGCTGATCGCAAGAATTATAGGTGAATCTGTCCCTCAGCAGATCATCGACATGTGGATGAAGGCGATCAATAAGGAGTGAAACCTTATTTTTTATTTTTCA
>JAECUM010021536.1:0-33637 GCA_016617855.1 Megalonaias nervosa | reverse complement strand
TTCAGCATATACTATACATTCCAAACGTGTTCCTCATGTATAATGAAGTACTTTAGGGGACGCTCACCAGTTATTATGTACTTTTGAGAGAGTGACGTATGTATGGTGAAGTTGTTTGCATTTAAAACATGCACAGTGGAGAGAATGTTGACATACCTCTATGCTACTTTGATGTAATGTGGCTGACATTTCTTTGGATATTGTACTTTTGGAAATTGTAAATGATCTTAGCACATTGCTAACTAAAATGACTGCTCCCTTATGCTCCAAAAATCAGCCTGAATTTGTCTAAAGTACACTATCAATCATACACCAAAATAAAGGGAATTAAAGGTTCTTTGAACAATACCTAAGATGTACAAGGTCTTTTTTAAATAGCCAGTATAACTAGTGAGGAAACCCGGGGAAATACTTTTTCTTTAAAATTTTAACCCTCTGCAAAATACGAAACTGTAGAGCGCCACCTTACTCATCATTTAATAACCTTTCACGCGAGTTTCTACTTTGAATTGTATCTTGACTCCTTTGGTCGGTTTGAAAGCTACACTTCCGGTGTGTTGCACTGAATTGTTATTGCTTGTTCCGGTCCAGGTTAAACAATAACCACCAATCAGAAATCAATGTAGCTTATTATCTGCGTGACCAACAGAAAGAACTGGCAGAGCAAGAGAGAGACTTCGCGGGAAAGTCATTAGATATGTCAAGTACTTAAGTGGATATGCTGTCAGGGTATGCGATTGCACGAATCGTGCAAAATTTATACGAATTCGCTCGCTTGGAGAACAGTGAAACGCGAGAACTCCCGCAATTTCGTTGAAAGGCCCACATATAAAAATATGCTCGGCGAAGTATACAATTTTTGTTTAACAGTTCTTGTCGCGACATCTGTTTTTCGGGTAGCAACTGTTCCACATCTGGGTTCTTGAAGCACGACATAAATGGTTGTGAAACTAAATTTGATTAGCACAGCGTGCCCAGGAATAAGCATTGTGGCGTAGTTCGAACCATTCGTGAAAAAAGTTTTATAAATGCTTGTTTAAAATATGGGCTATCTAGAAAACCCATTATTTCAAACGCGACATAAATGATTGTGAAACAAAATGAGGAAAATACAACTATTCGTTATCTCAGATGCACACGAAGGGGGAGCCAAGTTTATGTTTTGTCCCCGGGCGCTAAGTAAGGGGGCGCCATGTTTATGTTTTGTCCCCGGGCGCTAAGTACCCTTGCTACGCCGCTGTATGTATATGCCCCTTCAGAAAGAAGCACAAAACGATATTGATACAAAGAAAAGGGGCAGGTTAAGCTCAGAAATAATTAACAGATTAATGCTTATACAACTAGAAGTGACATCTGTCAAAGATGTTGATTTCAGTAGAGCTCTAAGAAAGTGGAGCAGGAAGAAAGAGCGACAGATATTGAAGTTTAGATAAATATTGACCTATGACCGTTTCTTCCTTCCCTTGCTTTTTTCTTTGATAATGGGGGAGGTCTCCTTTAAGATAAAATCTTCTCATCATCTTTCCTTGAACTGTACATGGAGAACAAATTTTGAACTTCTCTTTTTATGCAGAGATATTTAACCAGTGAATGAAGGTGATTATCGAAAAACTGAAATTAGCATAGAATGAACGATGGGGCAGATTTCAAACTACTCCAGTTTATCACCTTGTGTAAGTTTTTCAAAAATGTAGAATAGGACTTGTTGTATTCAGTAGTTTTCCTTCTTCACTAACAAATACAAATACCTGCGGCTGCAGCAGTCTTTTGCATCTGCAGGAAGTAAAATGTGATTGATTTTGTTGGCATTCAACCTTATTCCCATGCCCGGATTTGTTCTAGATGAGATTTTCTTTGCAAAAGTAAATTTAATCATTTCTTATGTTCGAAGATAACATCGTAATCTCTTCCAAGTTTAACTGAGACACGAAATTGGTAATAAGATGTTTTCAAATCATTCATGTTGAACAAAACAAAGGGAGTTAAATGGAGCCACCATTAATTGGCCTTAAACGTTGGATAAAACTCACTGCAACCAACAAGTAGTCTGAAAGTATTGTTGTTATATTCTCATCAGTGAGAATTGCAATAAATGTATGATAACTATATTTATATCTGTAGTCTGCATAATAGGACCAGAATGTCAATATACGTGAAAGGGCACCACCTACCTTCCAAATATGGAAAGACCATCAAGTTCATATGTGTATCGATGTGTATCGTATTGCAGGCTGCGTATCGTGAATCGTATCGATACGCGGTATAGGTGTATCGTTTCACCCCCAGTCAGTATACATAATAAGTCCACTGAACAGATCGGTCGAGCTTGTCGTAAAAGATTTACGTGTCAGCCATGCTAACTGATAAGGTTTACGTCTCAGCCGTACTGCTTTCTAAGATTCAAGTCTGAGCTATACAACTCACTAATTTAAATTTCTGTGTATCGGAATGAAACTTTACTTTAGACTGCACTGTCCGTTTATTATTAATGATTAACCGAAAACATTGTAATCAACCTACCTTAATAAATAATTTTCACCTTGATTTGCTTCTCTCAGAAAATTGTCCGGTGGAACCTTTATGAACAAAATGGAGGCATAGTATCAACCCGGATGTTTAAAATTACTTGGATATATTTATATGCAAGATTAGTCATCCTGTATAATATATCAGCCAATCAGAACAAGTAGGTCAGGTTAGATATTGAACGGAGTATTTGTGCATTAAATTGTTTAAAACAGAAGACTAGAAAGGGACAAATATAAAAACACCGTCATTACTATTCAGGCCGGCGCATGGTGTTTTTCTTGTGTGTGCGATGAATGTTTGGCGCCTTTCCAAACCTTTGGCGCCTTTCAGAAGGGTTGGCACATATTATTCGGCGGCGGCACCTGTGCGCATTGCGCACTTCGTACACGCAACCAGCCGGGTCTATTACTATTATTATTATTATTATTATTATTATTATTGACTATTTATAATGTTTGTGTAAGAGTTTTAAAAAATCAATAATATTATTGTATATATTAGTTAAAGAGGAAGAAAGAGAAAGATCGGTATGATATCAGTGCAAGTTCAAGAAGCATTATTGTCCAATCAATAATTTCCAATTCAAATATTGCTTGTATTATTTTCACCTATAAATAACTAAAAATTATTATGCAAAATCTGCTATGAAGATGTCCGTTTGGGTGTAGGGTAGGTAGCTCCCATTAAACTTATCATTAACATTCCAGACAGGACTCATTAAGCCTTTAGATGAGCTGATTTGCGAAACATATCTAGATGATCTACGAGGACAGCGACCTTGTACATTTTTAGCTGCTTATTTTTCTCTACTTTCCTTATTTCTACTTAATTGCTGAGAAAAGTCTATGGAGTAATTTTTGCATATACAATTATCTTCTAAAGTACAAAGAAATTTATGCCAACATGGGTTTTTTCCCTTTTTAAACTCTAGTCATATCTAATATCAATATAACTAGTATAAGTATCTATTTTTAGAATAGTTATAAGGTACAATTGATGTCATTTCCACATATTCAGAACTGTACAAAAACATATAATAATTAAAATAATTCTTATCTGCAAGGTTTCTTAAAATAATGTTGAATAAATGCGTGGTACATTTTACACTGGAAAGATAAACGTCTCTGTGCATGCAATTTCCGTGTATTTCTCAAACTTTCTAATCGTCTTTTACTAATCAGAAACTTGTAGCTGAAGAGACAATGAAGCTGTGGAAAAAGGAGAAAAAAAAGAAAAAGAATAAATTCTAATTTCTTTATCGACCATACTTTTCGGATTGTAAATAGTCTTTCAGTATTTGGACATGTTTCAAATGGTGCTAAAGGACGAGCACACACGGTTAAGATCTACCGTAATGAAAAGGGTGATTCCACTGAAATTTGCTAGACAAAGTCACTCGAATCAGCTTTCTTTTGATTTGTACTTGACAGTAGATATGTACCACATATATGCATGACGATGCAATAATCTTTAGAAATAGTATTTGTAATCGCTTGGGAAAGTATAATAAATAATAAAGGCCTCTAAAAACAATTGTGACCAGCTGTTCAGTTCCTTTAGTATGCGCATACACCTGCGCATGGGATTCATCACAACTATGTCATAATACTGAAAACAGTTGCATGTTTCGTTTGAGCAATTTGGCCAGTATTATACGTTTTAAATAAAGAAGGAAAACTCACCACAAACACAAGGCCATCTAAAACATCTCTTAAGAACGACTGAATCTTATTTTGCCAGTATAATGAATTATTTTCACAATCCTAGAAAAAGTGGAGAAGGCGAAAACAGTAAATACGCGCATTTATATAATCCATGTTAATATACATGTTTGTATACTATCTTCTTAACAGTTACTTCTTCATTCTCTGATTGTTTCTCAGATACAATTGGTTATCCGTTTAGATTGTGTTTTACTGTACAACCATTCGAACTATCATTTGAATAATTGTACAGTATTTGCATGTGCTTTGTCTCTTCTTTTCTCTTGTTTGTCAGGTATGTTATCTGAAAATATCTTTGTAGAAGAAATAAAGAATGAATGGAGTGAAAGGTAGGCAACTTTAAATAAACTTACCTTTTCTGCACCAGACATAACTCCTTAAGCCATTTGATGTGCTGGTTGAGAAACATAGCCAGATGATTTACAAGGCAGCAATCTTATAGTTATGTTAAATGCATATTTTGTCTAATTAAACGTCATTATTTCAAATTATTCTATGAGAAGACTCTAAGGGGTAATTTTTGCATAGACAATTGTTACGTGTCTAAGCTCGTACAGAAGTAACAAAGAAAAGAGTGAAGCCAAGAAGCTTTGTAAATTTTAACAGAATAATTTATTTCCCTAGAAAACAAGGTAAAAATATTAAAAAGGAAAAGGACTTACGGTTTGTGACTCTAATCCAAAAATTAATCCTAGAATTTAAAAATATAAGTCCTATCACTAAAAAGTTCTAAATGAATCAAAGTTCGAATCCCGATGAAGTTCCAAGATGGAAGGTGATGACGTCCTCTATAACCTTTTTGTGTTGTCGTGTCAACAGTTCCTTGTTGAATCACCAATTCCGGCTTTAGAATTCCGAATAATTTTCAGTAAATGTCTTTGTCCAAGAATTTTGATGAGCACTAGATGAAGACTCCAAGGAAAATAAATTATTTTAAATAAAAATAAAAAAAAACTCAATTCAACACAAAATAATACCTTTGAGCCCGAAGGTATGAATTACGACTGACTAAAAAACACTATGAAACATCACTTTAACTCCAGCTACATCGCAGAAAGGACCACGTGATAGGGTCACGTGATCACTCTCTTTCGAGAAACGTAGTAACATCATATGTCAATTATCACATCCGCCATGGACGAATTCGATTCTACCTAACGAATCTTAAGATTGAATAAAAAAATTTTAAAAAAAGTTGTTTACATAGAACTGACACGCAAGCCAAGTATGACTTTGATAACGACCAATGATTTTCACTCTGGGAAAGAAATAAAAAAAAAAGTTGTTTGCCAATTCTGAATCAAGGTCAGGAACTAGGTCAGCTAAAAATACAATGTAACAATACTGGTTATTTACCAGGCCTGAACTGAATTTTTTGGAAAAATGTCAAATCAAGTGAATAAATTTATCATTACAATAACATGTAATGAAATATAATTTAAAAAAAAAAGAAAGAAATTTAAAACTAACCCAAAAGTAATTAAATTACATATACGTAACACAATCATATATAAAGTATGTAAAACTCAGAAGGGTCTCTACGAGCCTGGGGTCTCCTTGTTTAAATTCTAATCATGTCTACGGCCAATACAAGTAGTAAAAGATAGGAGAAATAGTTTTTATTTGGTTAATTGACGTTATTTTTACATCTTCCGAACTTTACTACGACACTTTTATTCTTATTATAATTACAATAATTTTATCAAGTATGTTTTGTTTAAAATGATAATTATGCTGAATAAATGCACGGTGCAACTTATATTAGAAAGGAAAACACCTTAATAAATGCAATTTCTTTATATTTCTCATATTTATAATCGTTCTTTACTAATCACCTTGTGGTACAGGCAACTAAGCTGTCATGAAAATAAATCAAGGAAAACGAGCAAATGTCAATTTTTTTAATCTATCGTATTTACAGGATTATTGTTCGTTTATCATGGGACAGATTTCAGAAAGTGCTACATGGCATGTCTGCACTGAAAAACTTCCCACCATGATGAAAAGGCAGATTCATGTCAAAATTTTACCATGAAAATGTTACTGGTTCCATTAAATGTTAAATTCAAGCAAATTCACAGTTTGCCCTCTTTTGGCTTGTAATGGCCAGTAGATCTATGCAGTTTAGTAGTTTTCTGAAAAACAATAAATTCTGAATAATAATTCTCTTCAATTATCACTAACTGTTAAATTCCTGTTCTGTGTGCCTTCACACCTGCTCGTGAGATCCATCACAACTCTGTAACACAGTTGTGAAAAAAAAAGATTATATTTCTTTTGAGCAATTTGGCAAGTATTATACATTTTGCACAAGGAAGGAAAAACGCGACAATCCTTGTTTAATTTTTTTTTTTAATTTTGTTAAGAAGGAGCAAGTCTTATATTGCCAGTTTAGCGAATTACTACATTCACGTCCTAAAGGAAGTGGGGGAGGTGAAGACAGTATCACAACTATAAATCACTTTGAATCATGGGATTTATTTACATTTTGGTGTCGCATTTACTAATTTATAAAAATGCTATTTTATTTGTTTATAGCACGAAATTACTCATCTTTCGCGCGAGATAAAAGAACATTTCATAATAACATACTGCAGACATGATCGCATCTAGCTTTCTTAAGATACATAAAAACAATGATATCTCGATCTTGATCTCCAGGTAATTACAATTTAAATAGGTAACGACTCTCATACCTGTCATGCTGATTACAATTTAAATGGGTAACGACTCTCATATCTGTGATGCTAATTTATTATGGACGACACATTTGACTGTTACTAATTGCCTGATACATTCCTGGATTTTTAATGGAATTATATTCTTGATTCTTGCTCACCAATTAAGAAAAATGTTCATAATCGATATATATGGAAGGTAATTATCCTACGCAGGACCACGTGCTGCGGTATTATATGAATCTATGTATTATCCAAACAAAAGCTAGAACGTAGGGTTTTAAAATTACTTTGAATTTTATTTTGTTTTAATTAATATTCTCCTGCAGCCAGCGTGGAGCCGATGGAAGAGGAAAATGTGATGCTAAAGAAGAATGTTGTCAACAAAGTGATTGACAACATTGCGATGTACTGTTTTGCCAAGATCTCTGGTGGGGGACACTTCAGTTACAACTCACACCTTTAATCTAGAATGGGCCAATAACTAGCCCGTACTTTTACACACAAAAATTATTACAATCTCCCACTCTCCTTTTATTGGATCCTGTCTAGTTCTTCCAGCATATCAAGTATTAGATTTCTATGATTGGATACTAAATGAAGAAACCTGAAGTATGAAACTGAATATGCAATGATTTGGCATTTTTTTTAAATTATCTTGAGAAATAAGAACCGAATAAGTCGTGTAAATGTGGAGTTAGGGGATAAATAGTTGCAGTCAAACACAAGTATCCGCATTGTCAGCACTTTGCAGAACGAGTTAATTCCCGTCACAAAAGAAATATCATACCGTAATATGTCAGTAGGAAATTGTTTTAGCAAATATTGGAATTGTTTCTCTCCATATACTATTCCTATGTCTTTCTCTTAAATTCTAAGTACAAACGATATTTGGCGTTTGTTTTAACATCGATTAACATATATTTTAGTTTCCAGATATACATCTGTCATGGAAACAGACATATTTGATGATAATTTAAGCGAGTTGTTCAGTGATTATTCTACTTAGCTGTGGTTTATCGTATAGTCGAATTGGCCGTAACACTCGGATGCTCAAGGACAAAGTGTATCATTTTCAGGATTGAAAGTGCGTTTGTGAGCTGTAGTCCTTATCAAAAAGTAGTAGCAATAAATGCATTTCTTTTCACAAATAGCTAACTACTATTCCCGCTCAGTTAAGTCAAAATCTACACCATGAAGGAGACAGAATGTTCTCAGGTAGTGGTTGCTCAGTAAAAACAGAATGTCCCCATGTAGTGGTAGTTCATTAAACAGAATGGCCCCATGTAGTGGTAGTTCATTAATCAGAATGTCCCCATGTAGAGGTATTTCAATAAACAGAATGTCCCCATGTAGTGGTAGTTCAGTTAATAGAAATGTCCCTGTGTAGTGGTGTTTCAATAAACAGAATGTCCCAATGTAGTGGTAGTTCAGTAAATAGAAATGTCTCAATGTAGTGGTAGTTCATTAAACAGAATGTCCCCATGTGGTGACAATTCAATAAAGAGAATGTCCCCATGTAGTGGGAGTTCAATAAACAGTATGTCCACACGTAGCAGTAGTTCAGTTAATTGAATGCCCTCGTGTGGTGGTAGTTCATTAATAGAATGTCCAAATTTTGCGGTAGTTCAGTAAACAGAATGTAGTGGCAGTTCCGCAGGAACAGTCTATATGTTTGCAGGTAGACTCTTCTGTTCTTATAACAGTTGTGAATAGTCTTGGGCTTTTGTAATGTCTCTAAAATGAGCACTATTTACGAAGTTGGCATCGACTGCAAATCGGATTAAAATCGAGATCTACTTGTAAGTAGATGAAACAAACACAAGCAAATGTATATGTTGTGGCGACCTTTATAGTTCCCAGCTCACTAAGTTTTATTAGTCTAATAGATAATGCGTTGTACTTAGTGTTAGTCATCTTCGCTAGCGAACGTTCCGATATGTAAACCCTATCTACATCTTGGCGGAATGATCAGATAATTCAGTGCTTCGGATCTGTGAATTTCATTGGATGCGGCGGCAAACCACCGCATCCAATCAAAATCAAGTTGTTCAAATTTGAACACTGCTCCTACATGATAGATACAACGGGAGCTCACAACTGGAACAGACTGATGAATAAGCAGTTTTCCACCGCCGGTCCGTGTTTCTACAAAATACATCATTTCCCTCAAATACACCTGTAATGGCTTTTCTCTGGTATATAGTCATACTTTCGATGTTAAAACTTACAAAGTATCCTTTTGAAGTCAGTTGCCTGTTTCATTTTTGACAGATATACAAAGTAACAATGCACAGCTGTTACATGTTATTGGTTAGTTGGCATTACATACTAAGGGAGACAACTCATGAAATCCAATAGATGTCGCTATGACAAAGGACTCAAATATCTGATCGAACCGCCGAGGTGTAGATAGGGTTAACACATCGGAACCTTGGCTAGCGAAGATGTGTGCTAATGAGAGTTGTTAGAAAACGTTCTATTCCGAATGGCCATTATCCCTTATATGTGAAAGCTGTAATTTAATTCGTGAATCGAAAGGTAAGCATAACATTAACTCTTATCGGTGCTCGTGACATCAGGTGGGTATTGAACTTGAGACCTTTAGATTACGAGTCAGACGTTATACCAACCCATCTACCGCGTCTCCCTCATTAGTAAGTTCATTGTTCCCGAAGATATCTATGATTATATTATTCATAATACTCCTCTAGTTTATTAATTGTTTGCATCCAACTATACCATGTTACCACATTGGGCAGAGCGTCGATCTCAAAATGTAACGGTCCAGAGATCAATATCAATGAGTTTGGCTGTTTGGTGCGTTCTTTTGGAAAGAACAGTTCCCATTTCATTAGCACAATACAGACAGTGTGTTAAAACTAAGGTCAAAACTGCAAACAAACCACCAACAGACCCTTTTGTGTTGGCCTTTCTTAGCTGAAAAGACGCATAAACCTCGGAACAATTCGAACATGTACTAGCCTGTTCTGCACATTTTAATATGGCATTGTGATGTTCGTGTAAGCTGTATACTCATATGTCGCCAAGTAACTCGTCCATATTTAGCACGGTAACATATGCACATCGCTGTCGGTTTGATTGATTCACAGAGAGATACAGAGGGATAGGAAATTTAAATGACTGACCAATCAAAATTGTGGGTGGAGTCTGAGTCTGCGAACTTTTTGTAATCTTTGGAACTTGTCCTTACTCTTTACAAAATACAAAGATACGTTGCGAAGGTCTCCGCGTGATGGATATTATTCTCATTAACATGAGTTTTGGATGATCTCTAACACTTAGGATACTTGTATATTTATATATGTTCCGTTGTAAAAGGTACATAAATATGTCCAGTGCTTACGATGCTATAGTGTTTAAAAGGAATGACAAACCTAAGATGTAAACTTTTAGACCACGGATAAGAAAGTGTGAAAAGAGAAAAACCCAAACTTTCATTACATTGTTTATACAGTCTGCATATCAGATATCATCAAATTATGATGCATAGATAAAAAGCTGTGCAAGAAATATGAAATCACAGACTGGAGAGTGATAATGTTATTACAAATGGCCCTATTCCTCTCAGATACTGAGGCAAACGTGTCCAGTCGTTTAAATGCATATCTGTTGGGCAGTTTACATACCAAAGGCTTTTAAAGAATACTGAAGGTTCAGTAATTTAAGCTGGTTAAAAGGAACTGAAGTCATGAGGTTTCGAATGAATCGGAAAAGGGACACAACTCCGTCAAGAACGATACTGAGATGACACTGAAATGGCGCACATTAACTTGCTGGACGTCTATATTCTAATTAGAATTCCAAATATACTAGAAAGTCAGTGTGTCATGCCAGTCACAAATTGTGGATAAAGTGAGAGCAGGGACGGAAAGAGAAGGAGATTACTTTAAGGCCTCCAAGTTCAAAAGTTGGACATACACATATGAAAGGAAGACACCAGTCGTTCAAAATGTGCAGTAACATTTATTAAGAACATCACATGTAGTCTGTATTGCAATTATATATCAAAAGTATAAAAAAATTAATTGATATAGATAAAATGTTCATAAAATATAGGAAAGGACTTTAATTCCTGACTTCGAATCACAATAAATTCCCCAACAGTCATCCTGTAAAAATGGTCATCATTACACGAAACAAAAAAGTCTACTAAATAAAAATTTCGTATTCCTTTCCTTACCTTCAAAAAACACAGACACTAATCTGCCGCTGCATTACGCGCCTGCAGGTATGAGTCTATGATATTTTCTCTACTCTTTAGGCCTAACAAACAATATAGACCTGCAGCATGATCCGCCGGCAGATCTTGGTCTCTGTTGTTTGTTCTACTGATTAAGCCTAGCGAACTGCATACACGCAGACCTGCCGGCACATTACCGAAAGACACAAAATTATGCACATTGTGAATTAGTTTTATATTGTATAAAAGGTAACTACCTACGAATCCACTTGAGTAATACTGCTTGTATGCGTCATATTATAATACTGCTGGTAAATAATAATACAAACTGAACAATAAGTTTGAAAAAATACACATATTTAGATATGCAAATTCAAAAATAAACTATCACAGATAAAAATGTGCACAAATGTAATAATACTGATGTGAAAGCTTGATAACAAAACTGTTTATGTCTTGATTGGCTGGATTTTTCCTAACCTTTACAACAAAAACAAAACACAAAAACACAATTTAGGTGACTATACAGAGCAAACGAAGGTTTACAAACCTTCTCGTAATACTGTTTGTGAGAATAAATAACGTTTTCATACATCTATGATATATACATTAAAAGGGTCATTTGTGTGACTGGATAAGGACCATATTCAGCGTGCTTAGTAAGTTAGCATTGTGACCGTTGCTATGTTACCGCCACGCCTCCAGAGCTATGTTGCGGCTGTATTGAGGATAGGTATCCCGATACCGAGCACTGAAAAAAAAAAAAAAATATTATAGAATTAAAATTGATTTATTGTCGAATTTCTCCTAAATTTACTAAATTTCTTTATCAGATATCTGGACACTTCAAGGAGATTATATTTTTATAAAGCAACTTTCCTTTTGATAATTCATATTTTACCTTATAAAGCGGGAATTGCAAAGGTTGGAATAACTGTTCAAGAAATCATAATATCAGAATTTCCTTTTATCTTTTACGGTATGATACTTGTAAAGAAGTAGAAATGTATAAATATCTGCAATCGTTTGGTAACCTTTCACCTTTTAACTGGTACATGTAAATCATTTTGAGTGTCTCGCAAATAACATAACTTATTACTTTCGCAACGTTTGGATAATGATAAAAAAAAATTAAGGAACAATTGACCCTCCCTTACAAAGTAACTCCGGTGTAACTTGTCGAAGAAGAGAAGTTCCCAACAAGGGCACCTCATTAAAAAGACATTTCAGAACACCTTTTTATTTCACTTACGCAGGTAACCTCAATACAAAGAATACCTGTCCATAAAATTCAAAATCTGATGACCCCTTGGGAACCCTCTACAGAAAGGTTTCGCTCTGTAATATACTATGTCTACTCACAAAACATTAGCCGGCATAGGACGCTGTCCGTACTGGTCTAATGTAGGCTCTTGTCTCAAGGTGTACTGCAACGAAAAACAAATAGGAATTTTTGATAGACAAGTGTTGAATTTAATAAAAGAATATCAAGTTAATGCTTTTGAGAAAATAACTGATGCCCTTTGCTCCTCTCTGTAACCAGAATTCAAAATAAAATATTCTGATACAGATTTTCTTTCAAATTATTTTAAAAAGCTCCATATCTTCTTATTATGACCATACTGGAGTAGACAGACATAATGTTGTCTTGTGCATATTGCTTTGCCATTAATTCAACAAGGTATTTTCAAAGTAAATCGATGAATATTAAGAAATAATTGCTGACGACCAGACAGACAGAAATCTGATTAAACACTGTACACCTCCTGCCACACCTACGTAAGAATAAATTTAGATCCAAGCACACTATTTGCACGTTTAATATACTTTTTCTCTACCCAACGCTCTAGTCAGCGCATTGTCTGCATAAAGGAACCAAAGTTTTCCCTATAATGAAACTTTTAAATACCTAAAATAACGCATGTTGAAAATAATGCAGGCTCCAGGGACCAATAAAAAATACTGATTACATATAACATGACCTGCAGTGGGGTCATTTAAATACCTTTATCGTGTATGTTGTTTTGATGCCGCTTCCATTTAAAATGTACAAATCGCAACTGTTGTTTGGGTCATATTCTTCGAAATTATTTAGATCTCACAATAATTTCTTTTTTTATAGTATTTTACAACTATCTGTTCTTTCCCCTATTGATAAAGAGAACACATTCAACTCACCCTCCAAGAACGGGTAACTTCCGGTCTGAGATAGCGAACACTATATCCAACGAAATGCTGATCTGAAATAATTGAGAAGACATGCATGGTAACAAGCACTTCAACAATTTGATATTCCTAAGCTAGACTGACTGTTTTATGGGCAGATATACTTAGATATAACAATATTCAAGATGCCACGAGTAGTTTGAGGGAAAGATAATCATGCAAGCGGATAATATGGTGTAATTTTATACCAACAGAGCGACCAATCCTAACAATGTCAGCCTTTTTCTTTTTAACTATAAAATATCTTGAATGTATGAGGCAGATTGGCTTCTCCGTTCGTTTTGGAGAAAATAAAAAATAAATAAATAAACTGTACAAAATTATTTGGCAACAAAGCATTGCGCAGTCTACCATCTGTTTACTTAACGAAATAGAATAAACAGCAAATCATTTAAACATATCGTAAAAAAGGAAATATATTGCTAACTGATAGCAGATTTTGAATGTTATTTGTCAAAGAATCAGTACATCAAGTTTATATCCACACCTATAATATAATATTTCCAGTTTCCGCATCCATCCCTTACCTGCACCCACCCCTTTCCTACATCCACCCCTTACCTGCACCCACCCTCTCCCACATTCACCTCTAACCTGCATCCACCCCTTTCTCACATCCATCCCTTAACCTCACCCACCCCTTTCCCCCATCAATCCCTTTCCTGCACCCACCCCTTTCCCACATCCATTCCTTACCCATACCCACCCCTTCCCACACCCACACCTTTCCCACAAGACAAAGAGCATTCACAAGCATTTGTCTTACTTTGCATTTAGCTGAGAGGGGAGATAACACTAAGCGTCTAACAAAAATTGCGGGAGCACCGTGAATTGTACACATTGTGGCTATGACCGGCACTTAGTTTTATAGCATTCCACTGAAAACTGAGATTAGTGGCATGCGCTGGAAATATGCATACTGATATATATATATATATATATATATATATATATATATATATATATATATATATATATATATATATATATATATATATATATATATATATATATATATATATATATATATATATATATATATACACACACACAGAGTTATTGCCCTTTTGAGTTGACAGCTGACCGCAGTGTATGACAGAAACTTGTGAGAGCAACTAATCTCACAGATTTCAGTTGGTCGCCCTGAAGTTTGGAGACTGTTATGATCAACATCTTAAGATGCGAATATCCACAAATCACTTTGCTGATGCAGTTTTTATATTTTTAAATGTTCTGATCCGTTTTTTGACTTGGAGCCTGATATTAAATTTGACAGGATCTTATTCATTTGAGCACATTTCAACTTAAATTTAAGAATCTCGTCCATTGTTTATTGACCAATCTTCGTAAAAGATAACAAAAACATGAGTTTCATTTTAGATTAACACTCATGTGCATCACCTGAAATGAAGATCGCACGGGCACGTGGGCTTGTTTATTAAAGCGATTAAAATCATAAGTATTACATGTATTTGTGTTTATTTGTGTGCACGTCTGCGTGTATGCATGCATTATATATAAATATATATATATATATATATATATATATATATATATATATATATATATATATATATATATATATATATATATATATATATATATATATATACATATATATATATATATATATATATATATATATATATATGAATGAGTGTCTGAGGGATAGAGGGGAGGGGAGAGATAAGAGAAATACTGAGAGTCTGATCCATACTTTTTCCTTTCCACCTATCCAGTTTAATGTACCATTCTCCTTGATAAGAGTTAGACCTAGATCTATGAACACTGAACACAACCCTGACTCTTTATAAATTAGTACTCTTTGCTAGACTTAAGTACCAGAACAATAAAATACATAATGAAAATGACAATGTCTTCGAAACCAAATTTAGAATGCTTGGAAATACCGTCTCGATTAATTTATTTTATCATTTCAAAACAAAACATGTCAGCGATGCATCGATACTATAACTATTACTAGCTGTGAGATAATTAAACACGTTGATATTTGTAATAATTAAATACATTGATATTTGTGATAATTAAATACATCGATATTTGTAATTCTTATATACACTGATATTTGTAATACTTAAAAATATTGATATTTGTGATAATTAATTACATTGATATTTGTATACTTATATACATTGATATTTGTGATAATTAAATAGACTGATATTTGTGATAATTAAATACATTGATATTTGTAATAATTATATACATTGATATATGTAATACTTAGATACATTGATATTTTTAATAATTAAATACACTGATATTTCTGATAATAAATACATTGATATTTCTGATAATTAAATAAATCGATATTTGTAATTATTATATACACTGATATTTGTAATACTAAAAAACATTGATATTTGTGATAATTAAATACACTGATATTTGTAATACTTATATACCTTGATATTTGTGAGAATTAAATACATTGATATTTGTAATACTTATATGCATTGATATTTGTGATAATTAAATGCATTGATATTTGTAACACTTATATACATTGATATTTGTGAGAATTAAATACATTGATATTTGTGATAATTAAATACATTGATATTTGTAATACTTATATACACTGATATTTGTAATACTTAGATACATTGATATTTGTGATAATTAAATAGATTGATATTTGTGATAATTAAATACATTGATATTTGTAATAATTATATACATTGATATATGTTATACTTAGATACATTGATATTTGTAATAATTAAATACACTGATATTTCTGATAATAAATACATTTATATTTCTGATAATTAAATAAATCGATATTTGTAATTATTATATACACTGATATTTGTAATACTTAAAAACATTGATATTTGTGATAATTAAATACATTGATATTTGTAATACTTATATACACTGATATTTGTAATACTTAGATACATTGATATTTGTGATAATTAAATACATTGATATTTGTGATAATTAAATACGTTGATATTTGTAATAATTAAATACATTGATATTTCTGATAATTAAATACTTTGATATTTGTAATACTTATATACATTGATAATTGTAATACTTAGATACATTGATATTTGTAATAATTAAATACATTGATATTCGTCATAATTAAAGGCACTGATATTTGTGATAATTAAATACGTTAATATTTATTTTTTAGAAAAATAAATTATAGCATTTTCGTGTCTTTTATAGTTTGTCAATAAGTTTTAATACTGAAAAAATAAAACCCAGTGGATTGGTTGAAGGGTTTAGCTCATCAATTACACCTCACCGTCGTAGTAGATACACATGAAATTGACATCATTTTGATTGCACTTTATTTTCCGAGTGGTGTTTTCCGAATTTCCAGTAAGGTCCATTAAAGAAAGAAAGTTACAATAATGTGAATTTGTACATGTTGCATAGTGAAAACTTAATAGATGTCTCACCATCAGTGAACCTGCGGTCCATTAAAATTTGAAATAAACAAGAACTGACTATATAGGCGTATCTTGGCCATTCGCAAATTAGTATACCTTTCTGTCCCAGAAGTTCGGGGATCTTGATTTGGAATCTCTCTGGGGATCTGTTCAGGAAGTCAGACCACTGTTCTCTTGCTTTCCTGTGATGAATGACAGAACTCATAAATTAGGCAAGAAAAACGTTTGAACTTGAATTATAGTTATGTTCACTAAATTACATTCTGAAATCTGACAATAATAATAATAATAATAATAATAATAATAATAATATCGAACAGTTCGTGTTTTCATATTTTGGAATGTAAAGAGATTGTGGATATATGTCACAATGAATACCAAAGCATACTCCTCAATTTGATTATATCCAAGACCAAGTTTTACAAAACATCTCAAGTTATTGCCTCAAATTGACATTAGCTGCAGACTTTGTTTTACAACCCTAGAATAGGTTAATAATTGGCCTGATTTAACCATGGATAATCCTACTGTTGGATTAGCAACGATTATTTTCTAACAATTCAGCGGCATAAAGGGTGAAAAGTAGCCATACAATACTGATATTTGATAATGGTGTAAAGTCTTATGTCTTAATGAAAATGTCAAGATTTTCTCTACTTTTTTTTAAAAAGAGAATTGAAAGGTTACTATGTTTTCAAATTTAAAACTAAAAAATAAACTTTGATCCCCTCCACTGTCTGTACACTTTATAATAAATATTTATATCGTCTGAAGTTAAGAATCATAAGCAATGTAAAATTAAAATTTGAGGAGACAGTTTGATAATGTTTGTGAAACTGGGGCTTGGTACACATCAATCTGCAAGACAAACAAAATAAAATAAAAAAAATAACAATATAACAATAAGGTATGTAGAAATTTAGCAATGACCTACTTTTAAAATAATTGAAATGTTTTAATCGCTTCTATAGTAGTGTATATCATGCTGAGAACTTAATATGCTCCAGATCAGGGGAGCCCAACCTTTCTTTGGCAGGGGAGAGGAGCCAAAACAAATAAAATGCTTAAGGTCTCACTGGATAGTTTCGTATTTTGACACCTCCGTAATTTTTAAGGTAGAAGGCAGGAACCTAATTATCATAAGCCTAGCATTTATAAATTCACACAGAAGCTAAATCTGTAATGTGGTTTAGATTTACTTTGAGTTAGGCTTGAAAATGGGTTGGCTTGTTTGGTGACTGCCTGTCACAGTTAGACTAGCATTGGAGATCAAATGCGTAACTTGGGCTGCAAATGAATAGCCAACTTGGCTTACGTATTTATGTATGTCTGCTACAGAGGTAAATATCTAAAAATCGAGATGGTTGAGGGGTGATGAAAAGTATGCTAATTTGTTATAGTACTAGTGAACTTTATTCGTGCATAAGGCACATACTGATTCCTTTAGCTGCCTTGTCACAAGAAAATATTCAAAATAGCTCTTTGCTGTCAAAAATGAATGTAAAAAAGAGGGGTTGGTGGCAGTGTTGGTTCAGTATAAAAGCCACCACTTGTGTAAGGAATTAACCTGATTGCCGCAGTCAAAATCTCACATGCATGCTTTCTACAAAAATCATTAGTTTGTTTTTATTTGTACCTTCAGTGTAAAATTATTCTCATTTTTCTGCAATAGGTCATTGTCAGATGAAAATTCACCAGATAAACTGTCCAGTGAGACCTAAGGTCGCGAACCGCATGGGCAAGAACAGTTCCTTATCACTATATGTATATATATATATATATATATATATATATATATATATATATATATATATATATATATATATATATATATATATATATATATATATATATATATATATATATATATATATATTTTAAAATGCATATTTCCAAAAGGACTGTCTACGTGGCCGCTGGTCGCCAATGTGAAGGGCTGGGCCACACGCTATTCGAGGGCCACGGATTGGACACGTCTGCTTTAGATGCTATTAGATTTAGTGCGACAAAATATTTTCTGTCGATCAGGTATTTTTAAATTCATTGCCTACGATACATATGGGTCTTTTTATAACTACCTCACCATGCCAAGTGTTACGCAAGTGAACGATGACTGCATTTCTTCGTATATTAAACTTTGGCCTGAAATTAAGACATGCCATGAGCATTTCATGTTAGCTATTTAAAAGATAGTAGTCCTGTGTTTGAATCTATGAGGATGCTACTGTTTTAGTGTCGTAAAGTGAGTTTTACCCTCGACGTCCCAATGAAACCGCTTTAATAGTTACAGGCTACAGCAAATCCACTACTGACGCCATCGATTATTATTGCAAGTTTGCAGCATTTCATACAATTTCATCGAGAACTCTTTGTGAATATAACTCTGTTTGCACGACGTTATATCAAAAGTCTAATCAGAGCTGAATAGTGTATTTTACTGCTGCAAAATCTGACGTTAAATAGTTTGGAATACACGCTACATTTAAATAAATACTTACTTGAGTTCTTCTGGAGTTGTATAATACCTGTGCAATTGTTTTCCAGTTTCTGTAATTGTCTGAAACATAAAATACGTTGTCAATAGTATCTTAAGCATTGTGTATTTTCCGTCGACCATCAGCATTTACTATTTTCAACAACTATTAAACCCTTTGCCCATAATGTTACGAATATGTAATTAAATTACTTGTGTGTTAGTTTTAAAATTCTTTTTTATTTTATTTTTGTTTCATTACATTTTATTGTAATGATAATTTTCATTGGATTTGAATCTCTTTTGCGAGAATTGGCTTGACCTGATTAGATTCTAACGATTTCTTCAGCACTATTTTTAGCTCACTCTGGTTCATAGATTTCGTAAACATCGAGTGAGAACGATTGGCTATTACCAAGGTCATGTTCTGTGTGCGTGATAACTCTAATTTGTAAATAACTTTTTTTATTGAATTTTATAATAAGATTCGCTAAGTTCTTCCATGGCGGACGTGCCTATCTGTTGTACGCTTCTATTGCGCTATTCAAATTAGTGTCACGTACCCATCACGTGAGCCACCATGTGATCTAAATTCGAGGCTTAAAACAGCCAATTGGTATTAAAATTATTCAGTCGTATTCTTAACATCTTGAGGGAACAAGGTGTTTCTATTGTTGTTGCCAAATTGTTTTGAAGTTCATCTATTTTTTGGAATTTAATAATTTATTCTCTAGAAGACTAAACAAGTGTACTTTTTTATAACAAGTTCTTGGACAAAGAAATTCAGTGGAAGTTTATTCTGGAATTCTATACGGAAACATTATAAACTGTGATTCAATTCAGGATCTGTTGTCACCAGTACAACGACCTAATCTGACGTCATCGCCTCCACATTGGAATTTCATCGAGATTCGAACCTGGATTCAATTAGAACTGTTTAGTGATAGGACTTATATTTTTCAATCCTAGGATTAAATTTTGGATTATATTCACAAACCGTAAGTCCTATTTCCAATTTTTACATTGTTTTCTAGGGAAATAAATTATTTTGTTAAAATTTACAAAGCTTGTTGGCTTCACTCTTTTCTTTTGTTACTTTTATACGAGCCTACACGTAACATCATCTTTAACCATTTATACAATGAACATCAGGGCCTTTCATATTTATACAATTTAAATGTATCCATCATCAAATATGTTTGTGAAAACAAACTCATTTTTACAAGAATCCTAAAAAGGAACCCGAAATTAGCACAAATTTAAGGAATCAGGAAGATAGCATGCCGCTATAATTGCCTTTTGAATATCTACACGTGGTTTTGATTCATACCAGCTACGATCGCCGAAACCAACAATAAGAACAAAATTCAAACCATTACTGGAAAGCTGCATGTTAGAATAAAACAAAATATGACAGAAAGTATCATGGTCTTTTAGGTTTTACCAATCATGTCTATCAAAAATCCCACCGCTACTAAATATAAATGAAAATTTAAAATGACTTGTATCAAGTTTAACAGAAAACGTTATAACATTAAGACCTACAACTTTTGTATAAATTCTAAACATCTTCCATCAACTATGGTCGCCATTACTACTAGAAAAGAAATTAACACATCTTAAAAACCAGGTAACATGATATTTCCAGATATGCTAGAATGTTTATTGCCATTCTAAGTTTGTTCAAATGACTTTGATTCGCTATCAAATACCGCCGTTGTTAATGGAATTTGACCGATAGCTCTATATACGAAAGTCAATTCAATCTCATGCCAATATCATCGATCAGCGATCAAACATGACCGTGTTACGAAAACGGAAACATTTTTGAACTATTAGTAGTCTGAATTATTTAGGTAAAATTTTTAAAAGCACGTTTGGGCCTTTGACTTTTAAAATGTATGAAAACGATGTCAAGCTGTCATCTCATATTACTATCTGTGATAGATATTACAAAAAGTGCTTGATTGCTTTAAACCATGTTTGAACATGGGATCTTTCAACCCAGACCCATAGCTACTAAAATCGGATTTTGGCACTAAGACCTCAAATCCACATAAGTCTCTCTCTCTCTCTCTCTCTCTCTCTCTCTCTCTCTCTCTCTCTCTCTCTCTCTCTCTCTCTACTTATATATATATATATATATATATATATATATATATATATATATATATATATATATATATATATATATATAAGATAGATAGATAGATAGATAGATAGATAGATAGATACACACGCTGCACACCATTTTAATCAAACGCTAAAAAAATATTTCATATATAACACTTGTATATTTAACATTTTAACATTAACCAAGATGTATAGTTTATATCTGAAGATTTTTCTATGTGCACACAAAAACTGAAAGGTAAGCTCCGTTGGTATACCAAAATTTCAGTTATTTATATAGTTGATAGGTATCTATCTACACAATAACGCTACGTTATCAGCTCACGTGATACCCGTGAAAGTGGTTTGCTGGTTCAATATTGTTGCTTAAAATGACTGTAAATAACGTACTTAATGCGGACCACAATACCGCTATACCTGTTATTTAAAATCAATCGTGTACCAGTGTAACAGATTATTTTATTTAAACTCTGAAAGATAAACTGAGATAAGATTGTTACGTTATTCTTCAAATTCAATCACCTACCGTGGCCGACAGCTATTGTACAAAATGTGTGCGGTACGGTTCCAATTACTGACAGCAATGCATGTATAATAGCCGTTTCTGCACGGATCGTAAATTTCCTAAGGTATGCGTCATAGCAATTTATTGTTCTTTAAAGTAGGGATCGCAAACAAAAGACAGACTATCTCAAATTTCATCCATTCAACGACAAATAAAATTTCGATGACGACGTTTATTTGTTTATTGTTGGGTTTTTGCAGAGAGGAAAAAAAACTCACCAAAGCAGGAACTCTTTTTGCTGGAGGTTCAAATAGTGTAGTTGTAGCTCTTTTGAAGTCGTCTGGAAAAAAAAGAAGATATGTAGATACATTCCAATGATCCAGCGTGACTTTTAGTAGAATAAAACTTGTTTGGGTTTCATACAAGCTACTTTTGCAGTTCAACCGTACACTACATAGACCAGAGTTTGTCGATCACATTACATATTCTCTTTGAGATATTTACCAATTTTCAAGATTTGCACTATATCTGAATCAATTGGCGGATCGAAGAATTTAAATTTATCAAGTTCACGTTTAAACCAGCTATGTGGATGGTTTGTAATTTGGATTTCACTCGTAATCAAAATGTACATTCAAAAATGTTCTGATAGTATTTTGCTGGAAACAACTAAACTTTCGATAACACATGTTGCTGCAGTTGCTGAACATATACTTAAATGATTGACGAACTGAACTATCCTGAGGGATCCTTGATTTCATACCTCTTTCACGCAGTTCTACAAAAATAATTAAATAGGCGTCGTTAAAGCCTTATTCATTATTGCAAATCCAGCGGAACCTTAGAATTTGGGATTTAACATTACTGCTGAACGTATGTCTTGGAGGAACACTATGTGTATAGAGCAACTGCTAAATTTCAGTTTCACGGGTCGGGTTCGAGGAAATGGCACGAAGACTGACTGTGCCTCCACCCGCCAAAACCCTACAAATTAGGCCAAAACAACCGGATCGTTTCCTATAATAATTTTCCTTATAGTTAGATGCAGTAGCGTGCTGATGGGGATAAACGAAGCGGTTGCCCCCGGTGCTAGACGCTTGGGGCGCATAAACAGCTCATAAAAATTAAATTGCAGGAAAATCATTGGTAGACCATCATCGTCGCCATGGCGCCATTTTCCCTTAGTACGCCACTAGTTAGATGTTAAAATTATGCCATGTAAACACTTAAAATGCAAGAGCTTCTGAGGATTTCAGCCCCTACCCTCCCTCCACCATCCTGGGGTTTTATCCCACAGATCCCTTGCATACTTGTTTACACTGCTTCACCTCACCCCACAAACGATATTCCTGGATCCACCTCTGGTGTTCTCTCTTTGTGTTGTAAACTATGCCATCTATGAACTTTACATTAATCTAACTATACTGATTTAAGTTCTATTGATGGACGGTGGCTACTCATCAAACTATAAAACCTCTTAGTTTTTCTATCAAATGAGGACAATCTCATAGTTTTCTATCAAATGAGTCAAAACGAGGACAATATTCTCTATACACTTAATATATACAAGGGTAGGTCCTTGGCCCTATCAACACTTACTTCCCCAATTCAGCTATATGTTTGCCTAAGCTGTAAGAAAAATTATCTCCACAGTTATACTGTTCTGATTGTTTTGGTTCGTTTTCATTTCTTTGATATTCGAACAGCGTTGGTGAGCATCTAGCTCTTTTGAGATCATGTGGATAGATAGATAGATAGATATAGATTTTCTTGTTGTTATGGGGTTTAACGCCATTTTTCAGCACAAAAAATAGGCTTTATATAGCGGCCAGTATAACTGGTGGAGGCAGTGGCGGATTTAGTCATTTTGAGGCCTAAGGCAAACACAGGCATGGGGACCTCCACAACCCTTGTTCTCCCCCTTTTCAGTCCTTATTTATCTGAGAAAATGTACTTGTAACTTGTCACCAGTCTTCACACAGCGATGGTCTTCTGTCTTCTATCTTGTGCTCCTAAGGTGACCTTGCGAGCCTTGGCCTCAGCAAATCTTGTGATCACTAATTCCATATCCAGTGACTTGCTGACTTCATGCTCAATGGAGAGAACAGCAAGTGCAGACAGCCTGTCCTGTGACATAGTTGACCTGAGGTACGTTTTAATGAATTTCAGTGATGAGAAACTTCTCTCACCTGCAGTACCGCTCCGGTGGCCTAGTGGTTAGAGCGTCCGCCTCGGATGCGGGAGATCGTGGGTTCGATCCCCGGTCGAGTCATACCAAAGACTTACAAAATGGTACTAACAGCTGCCTCGCTTGGCGCTCAGCATTAAGAGGTTAGTGTTAGGACTGGTCGGCCTGGTGTCAGGATAATGTGACTGGGTGGGACATCATGCTACATGTCTGCGGCATGATGCCCCAGTGCTAGACATCACTATAAACTGCCACATTGCAGACATCGTAGCGATATGACTGAAAAATTGTTAAAGCTACGTTAAAAATCATAATCACATCACATCACATCTCACCTGCAGCTACTGTCACTGGGAGAGTGAGCTGAGCCGTTTGTTTACAAACACACACGCAGATGCGCAGTAGGATAATGGAATAGTCCAATGTAGTGGGGACTGGTGGGGGGGGGGGGGATACTCATCATGAATTAAACATTCGGATAGCATTTTAGCGTATCGATGTTTAGATATATAATTAATTGGTGAAAAGTAAGACAACAAATCGTAACCATAAGTTTATGAGGCGTTTTACAAGGCCCTTGGTAGTTTGGGGCCTAAGGCAATTGCCGACCTTTGCTTAATGGTAAGTCCGCCTCTGGGTGGAGGAAGAACCAGGGAAAACAGCGAAAGGAACCGCAGATCCACGGGAAGCTACTGGCAAGCTTTCTCAAGTACCTATATTGGCGGAGCCCGAGACTTGAACCCACACAGACAGAGGTGATGTGGCAGTGGTCCGTAACGCTGAGCACTTTAGACCACTCGTCCACTCGGAGCCCCGATAGCTAGAGAGATAGATTACCTAAAGCTGTTAAAACTAGCATGAATATTAGTTCGTGAATGTTAAAATATATTTAGGAGTATTTTGTGGAAGGAAGTACACCTATGAACCTGAGGCTAACAGTTTGTAGCAGGCCCAAGAATTATTGATGCCCTGAAGATGCACCGTAAATTACAGTTTACTCTGATTTTCATATAGTGCATAATTAAAAACGATTTGTCAAAAAGGTCTAAGTCTATTATAAGATGAAAAGATTGTTTGTGTGTACATAGAGGATAGTATGCAGGATAACACTAACTGCATACACGAGACAGAAGATTAATCAATGACACACACGCACATACATATGAACGGACATAAACTGGAGTATGAGAAGTCAGTAAAATTTTGATCATAAAGGGCAATGAAAGGGATGGATAAACTGAGAACTATTGATAAGATCGCGTTTGCGGTGTGTGTGTGTGTGTGTGTGTGTGTGTGTGTGTGTGAGGGCTAATCTATTAATCAGTTCTAAAGTTAACTCCACGTGTGGTCTACAAAATGAAAATTATAGTTAAAAGAAAGTCTGATAAACTAGTTTGTACAAGTTTTTGTCCAAGGTTTTTAAAGTAAACGCAAGTTTGGTTTAACATTGAAAAAAGATAGGACTGCATTTAATCGGTACAAACACGGAAAAAATTTAATATAAAAACCTGTCTTATCCGTTTTTTATTATCGAGTAAAAACTAAATAAGGCAGGTAGTGTGACCTTAATTGGGCAGACTGAAAGAGAATAACAATCCGTTTGGTTTATCAAAAGTTGAAATATTCAGGTGGGTAATGTCTGCTCCATTAAAAACAAAACTATCAGTGCATATCAAATTTCTTCCCTGTAATTGAATTAATGTAATATTAATTTCATGGACCCGAATCAGACGCAACATTTTGTAAGAACTTCTCATAAAGCCGTCAATTTACACGAACTCGCTGGAGTATTAAATCATGTTGACTTAACAATAGGCTGAAAAGAAAGTTAAATAAAATAAATCACTGATGTCCCGCTAGATTCTCTAATTGGTAGCGGGTTGACTATCCTTCAAGGTGATCAGATTCTAATGTTAGTAGAGGATATTACTCAAGCTTCATGGTTCGTTTCTTCAACAAGAAGCGTAAATTTGACTCAACGGCATGTGCTCCCTCTGTGTGACTAATTTTCGATCTAATGTATAGGCATGAGACACTTAATGGGCTGTATCTGCGCAAGATATTAGGTATTAGGACTTCTGCGGTGGGTCGAGTACTCAGTCGCTAATTAAGTCAATGTCCGCTGCAATGAAACAGCCTCTTAATGGAATTCACTAGTTAAATCTTGAAGTTTATATCAATTTTTCGTCACCTCGTACCCAGTTGTTTATTTTTCTCCTTTATGAAAGAGAGCAATATTTTGATGTGATGGAACACTTAGTCATGTCTGTTATGGTAGTCACGAGTTTGAAAAAAGAATCAAGAAATCTTCGCAAACGATACATAGACACCTGTCTATAAAGGACATTCGATTAATCAACAAGCCTTGATAGTCAAAGATAGGTTATACAGGGTTAGTAACTGTGCCTTGATACCCACGGAGAGCTTATATAGGGTTAGCCTTAATACCAATCGATACATGTGTAGCGTACAATTTTCTCCGACTGACAGAATTTGTCTCTTGTTCTCGTGCAAATTAAGTTTAAAACGACTTAGTGTCAAATGGTCACGTTAATGAACGTGATAGGGATTGTAAGTCTGTCTATTTGATACATCGAAACTTAATTAAATATACCAGCAAGAAACATACACAGTAAATAGACTTTATTTACTTCATCAAAATATCCTATGATGTTCACCAAAATGAATCAAGATACACAGTAATTCACGAAACAGTAATTTATTATTCACGAGACGTCAAATTAAAACGATTTGAATGACTCTCCTTGGGTCTCCATTTCACATGCATATGGAGAAACGACTACCCAAAATTTACATCGCAAAATTAAATTATCAGAATATCAAATATTACTATGTCTCGAAACCAGTATTCATCTAAAAAAATACGTTCAAGGAAACAATTAGCATTAGGCTATTTTTTTCTCTCTTAACAGATACAATATGATTAAGAAAATGGATATATACTTAGACAAGACAACATTAAGTTTTGGAATTTTTTTTAGGTCTACGAATGTTGATAGCATTCCGCTATTTTTCTACTCATAAACCAAGAATTTAGCGACATGTGGTACAGTAGATAAATTATTATATCAAGATAAATACAAACATATAATTTAAATATTTATATTATGTTCCTCCGTATATGTTGCATAATAACACGAAATGAATTCCAATGCACGACCGACAATGAGAATACATATAATATTATCTGAAAGCCTTCTTTCATTACAAGGGCAAATACATTTCCTAACTAACATGCATGAATTTTATTATCTATAATATTATCTTTCTCGGGTGATGATATTACATCATTTGTTACCCATATAAAAGAAACTATACCTGTAATAATGTGTCCGGTGGATGAATTGAGAAGGATTAATACAGAAAACGTATGATATTAATGAATTGAGTATAAATATTACCCTATTACAATGTCCGAAACTGTCCGGGAATACAAGAGATTTAGGATGGTATTTCACCATTTAAAAGACCAAATATCCCAGAAAATAGCACGAAAATCTAAATAACGTGTCTACTAAAAAAAGATACAAATAAATTTAGAATGGCATTACGCCACTTAAGAGACAAAAAGTTCCCTTTTACCAATTACTTCCATCTGTTCTCTGCATTTCGCAATTGTTTTATCCCTCCTCTGTTCCAAAGTGATTGTTTATATTGGCTTTGTGTACAATATAATCTTCATTTTGTGTGTAAAGTGTTTCTTTACAAGAATAAAAGCAACTCTTCAACTCTGACAAAAATCTGATGATAATATTTAATTTTCATAGGGTTGTAAAAATTCTTCAATATAATGCGTACGGAATCCGTTGTTTATTCTTGTATACATAAGAACGTTTTGGATCGAGATTAAATTGTTCAGAGATAAACATTGACGGAATATGCAAAGGAAATTTGACTTAACGCCTGCATGACGTTATGTCAATTAACCAATCGGAAAGCGGCTCGCGCGATACGTTGTAAACAATATGACGGTGCCCATGATAGACTAAACGTTATAATCTTATTGACAACGTTTAGCTATATGCTGATAACGAATCACAGAAATTAGGTAAGTAACATTAATTCAAATTCTTCGGTGTACCTACATCTATTGTAACTTAATAACAGATGTGTAAGAATGTTAATCTTTATGGTCAAAAACCTACATATGACTGGCGCGTTTTTTAAATTTACAACACATGGTTAGTAGCTGTGCTTTGATACACATGGAGAGGTTACACTATGCATGATTAGTAGCTGTACTTTAATGCCCATGGAGAGGTTATACATGGTTAGTAGCTGTACTTTGATACCCATAGGGAGGTTATACATGGTTAGTAGCTGTACTTTGATACCCATAGGGAGGTCATACATGATTAGTAGCTGTACTTTGATACCCATAGGGAGGTTATACATGGTTAGTAGCTGTACTTTGGTACCCAAAGAGAGGTTATACATGGTTAGTAGCTGTACTTTGATACCCATAGGGAGGTTATACATGGTTAGTAGCTGAACTTTGGTACCCAAAGAGAGGTTATACATGGTTAGTAGCTGTACTTTGATACCCATAGAGAGGTTATACATGGTTAGTAGCTGTACTTTGATACCCATAGAGAGGTTATACATGGTTAGTAGCTGTACTTTGATACCCATGATGAGGTTGTGCATGGCTAGAATCAGTACTTTGATATCCATGGAAGGTTATACGTAGTTAGTAGTTGTACTTTGATATCCATGGAGAGATTATACATGACTAGTAGCTGTACTTAAATACAAATGGAGAGGTTCTAAATGGTTAGTAGCTGTACTTTGATACCCAGAGAGAGGTTATACATGGTTAGCAGCTGTAATTTGATACCCATGGAGAGGTTATACATGATTTGTAGCTGTACTTTGGTACCCGTAGAGAACTTATACCGAGTTAGTAACTATGCCTTGATATCCTGATTAAATTGTATTGCGGCTGTTACAAATCCCTCAAAGTAAATTTGTTCAGCCAGATGAATTATACACTTAATTCACTCCAGGTTTTATCGGTATTAGATGTCTTGCGTAAAGATTTAGTCATTTGTTGAAAATGTAAGTTGTATTATGTGCAGTTTCTTCTTTAATCTATCATTATAAACGGTATACCTTCTACCTCAGTTGATATGAAGTGCATGTGTACACTCGTATTCTATTATTATCATTAGGTGATATGTTGAAGAACGGCCGTGTAAAAGGACATCCGCATGCAAGAACAAACTGCGATACAAGGAAACAGTAAAGAATCGCCACGAGTTGTGAAGATTTCTTACAAACCTTTTGTACATTGCTGGGTAGTATATGCTACAATAGAGGCAATCAAAACTGATTAACCATGTCAAAGTCGTTATCTGCATGCTTTGTGAACAGTTCATTGTAGGCTCGCTGAGGGTAATGAATTAATAAATCGACATATCCTTTTAAGTGAGTATTATATTTTATGAATGACCCTTTTCTGTTGTACAACTACAGCTGTATCGATCGGTTTTCAGTGCGTTACAGGGTATATGGTTTACAAAATTTAGAAGCAGGAAATAATTAATCTCCAGCCATAGTAACGTCACTCATGGACAATGATAAGATAAGCACACTACTAACACAGTGTTCTATTAATACAATATTTTCAAGACATTAGCCATGCAAAATTGCATCATTTTCGAAAAACCTTTTTTTAAATAAATTACCCCAGTTGTTCGCAGCAGGATGCTATATATGAGACAAACGTAAGACTAAATTCCGCCATAAAGAAACGCGTTTCCGTTGTAACGTTGTGATAATATGCTATCGTCTATATTTATTTTATGTTTTTATGTGTAAATAAGTTACAGTCGGTTGTAAGAGCTCATGTTACTGGTTGTAGGCTTAAGTGTATATCTGCCTACTTTAAATAAAATTTACGTTACCTTGCTTTACGTCCTGATTTTTTATTTATTTATGTCATGATCTCAACAACAACAAAGATTACATTACCTCCGACCTACAATCCCATCCAATAGCTTTTCAATACATCGTCCCACGACCACATCCAGTAGCCGTACCCCCACCCCATCCACCCACCTCATGATCTGAACTTCAATCACAAGTGCAATGCAAACACATTTCTGTTCTAAAGTTTCAAGTCTCCAGTTGTACGAACATGCACAATACGCGTGAGGAATTAGAATTTAGAGAAAACAAAAACAACAAGATCGTTATCTATGGCCTTTGACATTATTGTACAGCCGATATTTCAGCAATGTATATACACCGCCGCTTATTAATTTTTGAATTGCGTTTTTAGGCGTCATAATTTATGAAAATTTGATTTCACACTATGACGAAACAATTAGCAAATATATTTTCAAAATTTTTGTTCAGTTGACATCACAATTATGAAACTGGTGGAATAATACAATATGTAACTCGCTAGAAGAGACTCGTGGTATAAAATATTATTTGACTTTCGTACGAAGTTTCACATGAAGTAAACACTCGTCTAAGATCTATGTTGTGTGCCTAGTAGAAACGTGTTGAACACTCTTCTAAGATCTATGTTGTGTGCCTAGTAGAAACGTGTTGAACACTCGTCTAAGATCTATGTGGTGCACCTAGTAGAAACGTGTTCTTTAAGTTTCACATGAAGTAAACAATCATCTAAGATTTATTTAGTGTTCCTAATATAAATGTCTTAAACACTCGTCTAAGATCTATGTGGTGCACCTAGCAGAAACGTGTTGAACACTCGTCTAAGATCTATGTGGTGCACCTAGTAGAAACGTGTTGAACACTCGTCTAAAACCTATTTGGTGTTCCTAATATAAACGTGTTAAACACTCGTCTAAAATATATGTGGTGCACCTAGTAGAAACGTGTTCTTTAAGTTTCACATGAAGTAAGCATTTGACTGATGTACCTACTAGAAACGTTTTCTTTACGTTTGAGGAAACCAGATACGAGTTTGGAGAAAACAAAACGCGTAAGCTAATTAGTGTTTATACTGTCCAGTAAATTATGTTTTTCGTCCACGCTTTTTTCACTAAACCACATTATTACCGTAACTTGGTAACGTTATAAAAAAAATTTGTATATGCTGCTATATGGAGACAAAGAATTATCCATTGATAATGATAAGCTATAAAATGGAAAGTAAAACATAAACCTTATTTATCCAGTCTATCAGTCGTACAGCTAGTTGACAAATTTCAAATCCCAGAAGAATAGGGAGAGTTCTTGTCGTTGTCTTTACTCAATGATCATTGCTAATCAAGCGGAATGTGGCTTTTAAGTTACCATTGAAATTCAGATGTCTCTCAATAATTCATCCGCTAGTTTGTGCGTCAGAATGACTGGCAGATTTAAATCTGGTTAATATATGAGAAACCCTTCATCAGATGTAGTACGTTACACTCAAACAAGTTGGAAAGATTTGAACGAAACAAGAAGGAAAGCCTTTAAAAATTGTCCTGTCGGGTTAAACAACAATAACAATGACGACGACGACGACATGATAATAATAATAATAATAATAATAATAATAATAATAATTCTGACAATTTAATTTGTACCTGGGCCACATGTGGTAGTTGTTCTACAGTGTTCGTCCGGGAGCTTGTGTCCGGCTGTGTCCATATCCATTCGCCTGAAGGAGGGTAGGCGGGGGTGAAACAGCCCCTCCTTGACCGATGCCAGCTGGACCCTACTGAAGGAGGGGTACTGGTAAGAATAGCTGGGGATCTTCATTGGATTCACCCGTTCTGTGGGTCCAGGATCCACTCCGACCGTGGTCATTTTTCTAGTTTTACAACAAATGCAGCAGCGAAAATTGCTAATAAAACTTAAACGTCTGGGTAAACGAGTGATTTAACCCCACTAGACACCAAAGAGTTTTCTAATCCCCGGTAAAGAGTTTTGCTGCACGCAATGAAAAAGACTTGATCAATGCCTCCCCCAGGTAGATATATGTACTTCAGTGCCTTATCGACAGGTAGACAACGCTGTTCCACAATACACAGTTCCTAGCAACGGTCAACAAGAGAGCAACGTCATGATATGGAAACTGCATGCATATACCATTTAATTCTAATTATGTAATATTTATAGGTATCCGTTATGTCACTGCTTTGAATAATAATAATAATATTAAGAAGAAGAAGAAGAAAAATTATGTTATTATTATTTATTATTATTATTATTATTGATGTTCTTGTTGCCGTTGTTGGTGCTGTTGCTTTTGCTGCTGCTCTTGTCATCGTCTAAGGTGGCGCTCTACAGTTTCGTATTTTGCATAGGGGTTAGAATTTTAAAGAAGAGGAATTCCCCGGGTTTCCTCACTAGTTATACTGGCTATTTAAAATAGAACTTGTATATCTTAGGTATTGTTCAAAGAACCTTTAATTCCCTTTATTTTGGTGTATGATTGATGGGTGTAATATGGGTTATAGAGAATACAGCTTGGCCTTACTCCAGATGTGCACCTTTCAAAAAAGTGCTAGCTCCACTTGGTCATTTTCACTTCCTGAACTTCAGAGGTAATTGTAAAATAAAAGAGCCGATAACATTTTTTACATTTTATACATTTGGTAATTCATTCACTGCACTTTCAGAAGTGCACATAGGTATTATCATTGTATGATTTAATTTTGATTGTATGGCTGAAATATTTAAGTCGCAAGCATCAAACAGTCCTTTTGAATAATTCTTCTGGCTCCCCCCCCCACTCAGAACAGTATTTATTAGTGTCAGAGTCTCAAACAGGTACAGCCCCCCACCCCTTATGATGAAAAGTGAGCTATTTTAAAAATGCACATTGCATTTTGTCAACATAGCAACCAGTGTTATTCTGAAAGACAGGGACATGAAACTAGCCATAATTATTCCTGAGATGTCAACAATAAATTTTAGTTTGAAAAGGGATGGAACAGGTGAGGGTCATAAAGGTCAAAGGTCAAAGGGTAAAATATTAACTTATTGTTTAATATGGAAGAAAGCAAATTTGCTTTGTCATCGTTTATATTTTAATTTCATTGCAAATAAATGAAAAGAAACATTTTCACTACTGTATATATTTCTTTAACTTAATGCAACAGTTTTAAATTTAAGTTGACTTTATTCCTATATTATATGACTTCTAATTTCCCCATAATTAAGGTCACTACTCACACAAATATACCTCATGGCAAATTATGTAAGCAGGAGCAAAATAAGCATAATTAGCTTATTTTCATGCATAAAATCAATGTTAAGGTACCATTTTATTCAGAACATCATACATAATAATATGAAAATAAGAAAAATAATTGCATAAATTTTTATATTTGTTTTAAGGTGGCACTCTACAGTTTCGTATTTTGCATAGGGTTAGAATTTTAAAGAAAAGGAATTCCTCTGGGTTTCCTCACTAGTTATGTGATGTGATGTGATTATGATTTTTAACGTAGCTTTAACAATTTTTCAGTCACATCGCTACGATGTCTGCAGTGTGGCAGTTTATAGTGATGTCTAGCACTGGGGCATCATGCTGCAGACATGTAGCATGATGTCCCA
>JAECUM010021535.1:0-18734 GCA_016617855.1 Megalonaias nervosa | reverse complement strand
GAAATACAAATTTCACCTATATAGCAAAATTAAAAGAAACGGATTTTCTTGCTTGAAGAATAAAACAAGGATCAAAACCAACATTCATATTTTTGAAACTATTCACAACATAAAAAAAAACTAAATTAAAATCGACGTCTCCGTTGAAGGTGTTAGGATTTCCGTATAATATGTAATCAGCTTCGTATTATCTATCCATTCCAAACTCTAAATTATAGCAAAAAATAAATTTTCAAAGATTCTGTAATATTAAAATCAATATTCTAAAAGTAGCAAATGCCAATTAGACTTTTCGTCTCATTAACAGCAATTTTGGCAATGATGCATTATAATGACATTTTTTTACTATTAAAAGTCGATCCAAATTTATTCCAGGCTGCAAGTGATATTAAAAGGCAATTTTTAATTATACAGAATTTTCGAAGAACTAGTCTAAACTTAAGGCACATACCTGAAAGTTAGTGTCTACAGGTTGTAATTTCAAGCAGCCATTTTAGAATTTACTTTCTTTGACAGGTTTTCCTCCGGATGATTATCGTATGAACTGGTCTGAGCCACGTTTGATTGAACCCGTCGTAACATGAATTAAATTTAGCAATAATTGCCAGTCCTCATTACATTCTAGAAAAAACTCTTAAAGAGGCGTGATTTAAATGTAATCTGCTGTGTGCATGTACATGACATCAAAAGTGACTTTTGGCCTTTTAATGAGTCTGAACAACGCAGTCTCTTTCTGGGCAATATACTCTAGCGCTGATATAATTATCATGTAGGAATCTATATTGGATAGATATCAAGATATTGGTAAGTTTGCACTATTTGCGTAGAATATTCCAAAGTATTTGCATTATTATTTTTTTTACTTTCCATTTGTCTTTACGTATTTATATTTTCTAGAAGAAATGTGCGCTACGTAATCAAGGGATTCGTTCATTCTAAAGATATTTTAAGTATATATTTTAATAGATTTACTTAAATAAATATAAACTGAGAGAATAATTATCTCACATCATAAAAATTATATTATGAAAAAACTTATATGCAAAGTTATTGATCGTTTTATTTAGTACCTTGATCCTAACAGAAACAAGACAAATAATGCACATTCTTTCAAACAGATGATTTTCTGTTTACATGGGACTCCACAGCCTCCTCCGTATACACTTGTGTATTATTTCGTCTTTCTTTTCAATAATATAGTTATAAATTTCAATACATATATAAGGATGCAATATTAAATTCATTTCAATGGTTATGCTATATTATTCCAAATACTTTAGTACTACAACTTGTCATGTGCGACATTTTATTTTAAAAACTTATGAAAACATTCAGTGTATGCTATCCAAATTTAGAGCAATGGTCAGGCATGAAACATTTGTTAGGATTACATTAAATCTATGACATAATCTATTCCAAAGATATTGAAATGGTCAAGAATATAAAAAATATATTTTATATTCGGTCTTTTTTTTCATGTATGCTATATTCGCCTTCAAATATCATGATGTATTGCTACGTACTTCTACAAATATAGTCAAATGATAATCCTTGCATTAAATGTATGATATTTACAAGAGCACCCCACCATCCTTATATTTATTCTTTGGACATAGATGGCAGTTTCGTTCCATGCGACAATACAGGATACATTTTATCTTGAGATAAAATCCATCGTGAATATGTGCCACGAGCTAAATTGTACCCGGTAGTTATGCAAGAAAAGAAAATTTACCAAACGTGTTCTTAATCTAAGTCTAGCAGGTTAAACTCATTTTTGTATACTCTCTCTGACGAAATGGCATGCCCGATCCACCAATGCATAGCAGCTGTTTTATAAGAATTGACAACCTGGGATACAACTTCATAGACACACCAACTGTGACGAGTCAAAATTCTTCAGCGAAGGCTAATTTTCATATATAAAAGGCAAGGCAACTCCTATTAATTTGGTTTAGTTCACAAAGTGCTAGTTTTCGTTTTGCAAGTTTAGCTTTTGTAGGAACTCTCACTCAATTGTCGCATGGCATATTGGAAAATCTCAGATTTTCACGTATTGAAAAATAATAAAATAAAATAAACATTATTCCACTCACTATATCATAAATTTCACAATTAATATGTAATAAATTCGTGTTATATCGCTTTCGTTTCTTTCATGTTTAATTTTACATAAGGAAATGCGATTTTTTAAAAACTTCATAGATTGGTAACATATACACACATTTTAATATTTATGAAAGGTACAAATTTATTGTCAAATAGAAATAACTGCAAATACTTTAGAAATATCATTCTGCATTAAAATCAGTTAAAGTTGTACGCTGAGAGTAAGATAACAGTGCACATTTTGTTCCTAAAAAGGGGAGTTGGCATTATAACATCACAGAGAGTGATATTTGATTCCATTAAAACGCTTTTATGACTTTTATGAATGACTTTTTCTGTCATTGTTATTGTTATATCGCTCGCCGTGAGAGCTGTTTAATTGAATTAGAACTTATGAATTGCCTCTTAGTCATAGAACGTGACATTTTTTCACATTGTATCAGATATTACGAATGTCTGTCGGACGGTGGCACAGAATATCCGCTTTACTTGGCATTGGGTTTCCTCTACATCTCTGCGAATATTAATGTAGTATGCTTCTTTCTTTCTATGATCTACTATTTCCCATGAATAGATTTCTTGATGTAAAAATATTTGATTCAATTTTATTATGTTGCCTTTGTGTTTTTCTACAATAATGTAATAAGTAAAGGGCTTTTAGGATGAATTCCTTTGAAGTCACATATTGTAATAATGTTTATACATTTGTTTCTCTCTCTCTCTCTCACACACACACACACATACACACACACACACACATATTATTAAGATACATATATATATAGTATATATATATATATATATATGTAAGTATATGGTATATAGTATATATATATATATATATATGTATATATATATATATATATATATGGTGTTATATACCTGGATTTATTAATAGGTTCATTGAAGAGTAGCCAAGTCAAGCATCCATTTAGTATTTACTATCATAGACAGGCTTTGTTGCAGACGATTCTGCCTTGAACCGCTTATGGCTGTTGTCGTAGGAAAAAATATATATAAATATAGTAATAATTGACTCTTCGCCTTTATAATGTGTACGAATAATGCACTGTGTTTCTAACCAATATAGTCTAACACTAATACAATTCTGATTTGGAGATCAATATTAAGATAAATATGAAGATATCAGTAAGTTATTGGTATGCGTTTACTATTTGCGAGGACTGTTTTCTACAATATTTGTATAATGGATTTGATTAACTTTCCATTTTCTGTTTCTCTCCTTTCATTTTCAAATATGCTCTACACAAACAAGGTAAGCTTCATTTAAACAAATACTTTCAGTACACACTCTCATAGATTTGCTTGTATAAATATAGACTGCTCTATATTAGAAATTCCTTATCTTCAAAAACGTATATTATTCCTAACCTTCTATGCAGACATTATTGATTGTGACATACAGTACCCTGATGCTAAAAACAACGAGAAAAATAATGCACATCTTTCCAAATACATGACATTCTTTTTACACAGCGTACACAAATTCAACCTCTGAAGAACGTATATACCATTTTATTACCTTCTTTCTTTTAATTAATAGATTTATAAATGTAAATAAATATTTATAGTGACAACATTTACTTCCTTCAAATGGTTACGCACACAAAAAATTGTATGTTATAGTATTGCTAATACGTTCGTGCTGTATCTTGTCATGTGCGACATTTCCTTTTAAATACTTCAGAATATATCTTGTTACCTGACAAGGACTCGTACAAAGTAACAAAGAAAAGAATGAAAGACAATAAGCTTTGTATATTTAAAAATAATAATTTGTTTCTCTAGAAAACAAGTAACAGTATGAAAAAGGACTTACAATTTGTGAATATAATCCAAAAATTAATCCCGGAATTTAAAAATATAAGTCCTATTACTAAAAAGTTCGAATTGAATCCAAGTTAGAATCCTGACGAAGTTCCAAGCTGGAGGACGATGACGTCAAATGAAGTAATTGTACGAAAGTCAACAGTTCCTCGTTGAATCACAACTTATAATGTTCCAATTTATAAATCCAGATTAAATTTCTAATAAATGTCTTTGTCCAAGAATTTTGATGAAGAAGAGTATTTTCCAGGTTAATAAATTATTTTAAATAAAAACTCAATTGAAAATAGCAACAACAAAAATACTTTACAGCCTCAAGGTATTATTTACGACTTACTAAATCCACTGAGATATGAGTTTTTAAACCCAACTAAAACGTCATTTCAGACCCGCGTGATGGGTCACGTGGTCATTAAATCATCGAACAGAGCAGTAAAAAAAAAAATTCTATTTTCCACGTAGGCCAGAATAGCCCTATTTTAAAAAATCAGATTCTCACGCTGGAAATGAATAATAAAAAAGGCTGTTTACACATAGCTAAAACGTGGGCCGAACATGACCTTGGTAATGAACAATCATTTTCATTCAATGTTTACGAATTTCTGAACCAAGGTAAACTAAAAATACTAAAACAGCAACACTTTTGCGTTATAAACAGACTAAAAGAACAGAATTAAATTTACTGGGAAAAATGTTAAATCCAGTAAAAATATCATCCTTACAATAAAATGTAATGAAACAAAAATAAAATAAAAAGAATTTAAAATTAACACCCGAGAATTTGAATAACATATATGTAACCCTTCCCCCATAAAGAAAAAAGAAAGATTTATATAATAAAGCTTTCTTTTTACTATATGTAAATTATACATGAGGTAGAGAAAATTACATAAGAAGAACCCTTATGAATTATACAAAGTGTACATGAAATAATATTCCTATACACGGGAAAGTGCATCTGCAATGAAATTGTCTTTCCTTTGATGTGTCTGATGTCAAGATTTTATTCTTGTAACAACAAACTCCACCTTAATAATCTTTGATTTTTATTTTTCATCTTGTCGATGAAAGTAAGGGGGTTGTGATCACTAAAGACAACAACCGGAGAAGGAGCTGAACTAATGTAAAATCAAAATGCTGTAATGCTAATATTAAAGCCAAGCATTCCTTCTCGATTGTTGAGTAATTTCTTTGGTGCTTATTTAATTTCTTAGAACAATAGCACACTGGATGTTCAACACCATTTCTATCATCTTGAATCAATACTGCTCCAACCCCAACATCCCTTGCATCCAGAGATAGTTTAAATGGTTGACTAAACTCTGGAGTTGTAAGCACTGGTATACCTTTAGGTATGGCCTTTAATCTATTAAAAGCCTCCTGACATTTTTCAGTCCAAAGAAACTAGCTTTTCTTGCTCAACAAGTTTGTCAGAGGTTTAGCAATAATAGAAAAATTATAACAAAATTTCCGATAGTATCCAGCCATACCCAAAAATCGCATCAGTTACTTTTTACTGACAGGCACAGTGAATTCAGAGATAGTCTTGACCTTAGCATCTATACGTTTAACTTGACCATGTCCCACAATATGTCTTAGAAAAGTTACACGAGCACGGCAGAACTCACTTTTAGATAAAGAAATTGTCAAATTTGCATAACTGGGTCTCTCAAAGAATTTCCGAATTGTTCTTAGATGTTCTTTCCAGGTGTCGTTGTAGATGATGACATCATCAATGTAAGCATCACAATTATCTAGACCAGAGGTAGTCATATTCATCAACCGTTGAAAAGTACTCGGAGAACCCTTCAACCGAAATGGCATTATTTTATATTGATAGAGCCCATCTGGAGTCACAAATGCAGAAATTTCCTTTGCCCTTTCCGTTAGTGGAATTTGGGAAAATACTTTCAGAAGGTTAAATTTGGTGACATACTTGGCATTTCCAATTTTATTAATACAGTCATCGATTCTTGGTCGTGGAAATGAATGTGTCTTTGTGACACTATTCACCTTCCTATAATCAGTACACATACGGAAAGTTTTATCCTGTTTCGGAACAAGTATACATGGTGAACTCCAATCACTCTTACTGGGCTCTACAAAATCATTCTCCAGCAAATACTGGATTTTCTTTTTCAAGTATTCCTGTTTGAGAGGGTTCATCCTGTATGGGTGTTGTTTCATAGGTTTTGAAACTACAAATTCATCGTCATGACATATTTTGTTTGTCCTCTTAGGTACATCTGGAAACAAGTGCTCATATTCAAATAATAACTGTTTAAGTTCATTCTTTTCTTGTTGTTGCAAATGCAAAATTTTCTGGTTCAGATGTTTCATAATTTCCGAATTCCGAAGATTTGTTGCTCCAAAGTCAGTAGAATCCGATTGAATTTCTTCACTTGAATCCTCAGTTTGTGGGACAGGTACAACTAAATTACTTGCATGATTTACCTGTGCATCTCTCTCAATATACTCCTTTAGCATGTTAATGTGGCAAAGTTGTTTTTGTTTTCGCCTCCCAGGAGTATTTATGATATAATTTAAATCATTAACTTTCTTTTTAATCGTGTACGGACCATAATATTTTGCCTGAAGATGATTTTATGGAATGGGCAAGAGAGCTAGAACTCTATCACCAGGCTGAAAACTCCTATCCCTAGACTTTTTATCATATCTTGATTTCATTTTTGACTGAGTAGAGCGCAGATTTGCTCTTGCGACCTCACAAACCTTTGACAATTTATACTTGAAATCAGAGACATAATCAAGAAGATTAAGTTCTGTATCTTCATTAGAAAGAAATGTCTCTTTCAACAACTTCAAAGGTCCACGCACAGTATGTCCAAAAACTAGTTCAAAGGGATTGAATCCTAAAGATTCATGAAAGGGCTGCCTAACTGCAAACAAAAGTAAATGATTTCCCGATATTTACCCGTATCAAAGCAATATGATCAAATAATATTTTTCAAGAGTCTGATGAAATCTTTCTAAAGCCCTTTGGCTCCCAGGGTGATAGGCAGAAGATTTAAATTGTTGAATGCCTAATTCGTGCATAACCTGCTGGAAAGTCCAGACATAAAATTTGACCCTTGGTCCGATTGCACAGATTTGGTAAAGCCAAATTAAGTAAAACACTTTATCAAAGATTTTACTATGGTTTTGGTTTTAATATTCCTCAAAGAAATTGCCTCTGGGAATCTTGTTGACGCACACATAATGGTCAACAAGTATTGGTTGTCTGACTTGGTCTTAGGTATTGGACCAATACGATTTACCATTATTCTACTAAATGGTTCGTCAAATGCAGGAATTGGTTGCAGATGAGCCTTAGGTATCTTCTGATTGGGTTTTCGTACCATTTGTCACGTATGACAAGATCTAAACCTCACTTTTGATTTTTGGCCAATAAAAGTGCGTCAAGATCTTGTGATCAGTCTTATTAATCCCTAAATGACCAGCCAGAGAAGTTTCATGGGCCAGACTAAGTATTCCCTGTCTGTAAGATTTGGGAACTACAATCTGATAGTTCACTGACCATTCATCACCAGCAGGTACTTCAGGAGGTCTCCATTTTCTCATAAGAATTCCATTTTTAATGAAATAACAGACAGGTACTTCATTGGTTTCATTTTCACTAATGGACCTCTGAAACAAACAGGAGATCTCAGGATCTTTGTCGTTTGTCACCCTGATTAGATCAAAGAGAATGAGTAGTCAAAAGAGGATCACTGTGATCAATACCTTTTGATTGATCTAAACAAGGAGTGAAAGTGACCTCATCAAAAACCTGACCAATACATGTGTCAGCTAAAGGAATACTTTCTTTATCAAAATCAATCTCAAGAGCTTTCTTTGCGTAGCTCTGGTAACTGCACAAGCTAGGTATAACTAAGGGAATTATTTTTCAATTTTATCGACTTTCTGATCCAAAGAAGGATTGTCAGTTACAAGCGGATTAACCACAACCTTGACTCCAGCTAGGTCGTTGCCTAGTAACAAATGAATGCCCTCAACGGGTATAGAAAACACTATTCCGACTGTCACAGGTCCTGAAACTAAGTCGGAAGACAAATTTACAGAATGGAGAGGAATATTAACAAAGCTTCACTCTACTCCCTGAATGAGAACACTCTCATTAGAAGAAGACTTCTCTGAAAAAGGCAAAGAACCTGATAATAAAAGACTCTGAGAAGCTCCTGTATCCCTTAAACTTTTAATAGGGATAGGATTGGCCGAATCAACCAAGAGTGATATAGAACCCTTCGACATGAATGGTTCATAATTCTCCATGATAAAATCAGACTGGGGTTTATTAGACCCAACTAATGTAGTGATTTCAATACATGACCGTAATCTTGACCTCTTAGAAAAAAGAGCATTTGGGATAAGTCTATTTTGATTCTGATGCCTATATTTCAACTTAAAGCAATCAGAAATAACGTGTCCTTTCTTCTTGCAATAGGTACACGTAGGAAAAAACAAGTATTTTGAATCAAGTTTATCAGAAGCTTGATTTTTAAAGGTTGTGAGAGATTGAGTTTTAGAAGGAGTCATATTAGGCTGAAATACATTTTTACCAGTAGACTGCTGAGTGAAAGATTTGTCTACAACAGAAACTGTATGAGTTAAGAAATACTCATCAGCGGCAAGAGCAGCATTTTCCAAGGTTTCGATCTTATGCTCATCAAGATGAGTCTAAATGTCACTATAGACACAGTTCATGAACTCTTCAAGTAATATGAGTTGTTTAATATTTTCATAATCATGTTCAACTTTCTTGGCTAAGCACCATCTCTCAAATAACTGCTCTTTTTCCCTTGCAGATTAGACAAACGTTTGTCCAGCTTCATTTTTATAGTTTCTGAACTTTTGCCGATAAGCCTCAGGGACTAACTCGTAACCCTTTAAAATGTATTCTTTAACCAAATCATAGTCAGAACTTTGTTGTACTGACAAGGGTGCATATATTTTTCGAGCTTTGCCAAAAAGTACATCCTAATTAAAAGACCAATACTCCCTTGGCCACTTCACATTTTCAGCAACTTTTTCAAAATAAAAACAAATAATGGTCTTCTTCCTTTTCGCTAAAAGGGGGTACAAGCCTAATATTCTTCGTAATGACAAAACTTGAATTTGTATGTGAAGTGGAAATTTGCCTTTCACTTGCCAGCTCTATTTCTTTCAACTTAATTTGAAACTCCCTTTCATCCTTCTCTTTTTGCATCTGCAAGTGTATTTGCTCTTTCTATAACTCCATTTGTCTTTCCTTCTCTCTTTCTTCAATATTGTAACTGCATTTGTTTATCTTTCTCCCTCTCCTGTCTCTCTCTCCTCTTTCTAAAATTGCAACTGCAATTGTTTCTCTTCTAATTGTAACTACATTTGTTTCTCTTCCTTCTGAAGCTGAAGCTTCTTTAACTAAAATTCTATCTTGTATTTCATTTTTAATTCCTTTACTTTTATGTCAGAGTCTGATGCAGACTAAAAGAACAGAATTAAATTTGCTGGAAAAAATGTTAAATCCAGTAAAAATATCACCTTTACAATAAAATGTAATGAAACAAAAATAAAATAAAAATAATTTAAAATGAACACACAAGCAACAATCTCTAGTATCCTCCGTTATCCTCCAAATTAGTCCAATGGTAATGCGTATAGATAATCTCCATTAAATTCGTCCAATGGTCATGCTGTTGTTGTTGCTATTGTAGGTTTTAACGCCATTTTTCAGCACAAGATAGGCTACACATGGCCGCCAGTATAAACGGTGGAGGAAGAACTCTGGAAAAACCCCAGAAAGAACCACCGACCCACTAGAAGGAACTAGCAAGCTTTCTCACATAGCCAAATGTTAATTACTGCTTAAATGTATGCTGTGCATTTGTTTAACTACAAGAGCATCCTTCCTTATATCTACATTTACGACATAGGGGGAATTTTCTTTTCTTGCGACAATACAGGATATAATGTTATCTTGATATAAAACCCATCGTAAGTTATATCTTGTATTTACGCAGAAAAGAAAATGATTATATATTAAGGGAATATATACCAAACGTGCTCCTGAATGGATGGGTTACATAATAAACTCACTTTTCAACATTCTATCTGGCCAAACAGCAAGTACGATCACGCAACGCATCACAGTTGGTTAATCTTTGTTGTCAAGGTAGTAAGGGCAATATAGAAACGCAAACGGTGTACAAATAATTAATCAACATGAACATTATTAAACCCATAATTTTCTATATTTTACAATGAAATATATAATAAACTAGTGTTACATCCTCCAAGTATGTGTAGTTGTTCTTTATTTTGAATAGAACATATTTTTCTCAACACTTCATAGAATGATAGCTTACATATACATTTCCATTTTATGAAAAATGCAAATAATTGGCAAATAAAAATAGCTGGTAATACAGATACTTAAGAACAGTGGTTCATAACCTGTGGGGCGCTGGTTATTCAAAGGAATCTGCGACTGACTGACTAAATACTTTATCTTGCACATAAACTGCTGTTTTTTAAATTTATGTCTTTCTTGTTGTGATGAATAAAATCTATTAGAATTCTTTTAACTTTCGAAAGTATATCATTAGAACCATTATATGCCATATGATCGATCGTGATATATGGTATCTGATGCTAGGGAAAACATGGCAAATAATACACATTGTTCAAAATTGATGGCGTTCTATTTACATGGGAATCCCACCCCACCCCCCACTCCCTTCCCCTGATATACTTATGTATGTTTCCTTCTTTCTTTTATTAAAAGTAATTTTGAAATGAAAATGAATATTTCTGTATACAATGTTTACTTCCTTTAAACGGTTAGGCTATAGCATTCCCAGTACCTCAGTGATGTATTCTGTCATGTGCAACATTTCATTGCATATACTTATCAATACATTGAATGCATGTTTTGCTCTCCTCAAAATTTAGTATCATGGACATGCAGGCAGGTAGACTCCATTAAACATATTAAATTTGTGCGGCATACATGAAACATGAACTATATTTTCCTTTAAATTTAGGGAAATGGTCACGCGTACACATAGTCTCCATTAAAATTAATAAAATTGTGCGGCATTTATGAAATCTATGCTATTTGCTCCTTCAGATTTAATGAAATCGTTAGGACTACATTCAATCTGCGATATAATAGTATTTACCGTATATGTTAGGACATTATATATGCTAGGACACCATAAAGAATTTTTTAAAGTAACTTTTTGTTCACTGTGTGTTCTGTGACACATCGATTTTTTGAGTCGTAATTGGGGACACCTTTTGAGTCATTCGAAAATTACCTGTCGGAAAAAGCACTCCGACTGATATTTTATTTAAAAGACTATAAAACTGTACTTGATATAAAACTCTTTAATCCACTGCAGCAGCATCTCCTCAACACAACCTTCTCATGCATACGTACGATCCATTCTTTAGGTGCATGAATATTTTTAGCTTTCTCCAGATGCGAAAAATTATCGTTAGCCAACACATCAAAAGAAACGGAAACTGCAAGGACTAGTCAGATTTCTTTAAATCTGCACCGGTCGTGCTAATTCTCATACTTTTAACTCCGATTATATCGTCAGGATTGAGATCACAGTGCACTAGAATTTCATCCATGTTAATGATCATATTGTCAGCGAAATCATCTTCTTCTCTTCTGACCTACACGAATTCATCAAATGATTTTATTTTTTCCAAGTCTTCTGGGCGACACTGGGTCGTCGATGTACGTACATGAAGCACTATATCGAGTCACTTTAAATTTTTTTCCATTGTTTGAATTTATTTTCAAAATTCCCGTGAATACGATGCAAAAGAATCTTAGCTAGCTTCTATATATCGGCCGTCTTTGTATATTATCAATAATGGGCACATTTAAAAGCTTCCAAAGACGGCTTAAGAGGTTGGCTTGTTTTGTAAGAACATAATCTTTGTATATACATCCTTTGAAAATAAAACAGGCTTCAAAGTATCCAATGTCAGATTCCAAGGTCGGCTAGCTTTGTCATTATATGTCATGTCGGTAAGTTCAAACAATGAGTTTACTGCTAGCTGCCAGTTGTGTTTATTCATCACCCGAACTTTTATTACCTTGGCATCTGTAGTTATTATTAATACGAACAGGCATTGAAGTTTGCGAGTAAATAGTGTACACAGCAATAACATGATTTAATGATATTTTGTGTATCCCATGCTAGCGAAAAGATTGTCACTTAAACTCAATGAATGTATTTTCAAATAATGATTATTTTATTTGCGAGATACTGTCATATAATTCATATAATTCATCTGGATATAATTCATCTTGGTTATTATGCACTTAACACCGTGTAATGCGTGAGTGACAGTTGTTCTTCAATCAATAGGTTTCTCTTTCGATTGCGGTTTTGTTGGATCCAGTTTTCAGTCGGATAACATCTTAAAACCTTTGAGTACAACCAAACACGATTCGTTTCTCAATGTTTATGTCGCTTGCTGGACATAAGCGATACACTCTACAGTAAGGAAACCTACCAGCTACCAGATATATGCTGAGTTCGTGGATACATTTTACTAACTTATGCTCTTGACAAAAAAGAGCAACAAATGATGACAATACAAGGTTAGTTCCTTTCGTTTCATTATGAAATAAACGTTTTGTTTATCTATTTTATTGCAACTTGCAGTGGGGAGGGGGCACAAATTCAAAACAAATTTATTTCCTTTCTTTAGAGTTGGGGCATATGACCTAGGTGCAAAAAAAGTTTCACCATAAGTTCGGGGGACAAGAAAAAAAATAATTATTTTATCGTGTCCGAATATATACGGTAAATACGGTAGGTCTCTTCCAATATAATGAATTGGCAACGCACACGCTTCATTTATGCCGTATACTCGTTTAAATATATTGAAATGGTACCGGAATATTCTAAATGTATTTTATACTCCTTCAAGTATGTGGAAATTGTCACGCATTTATTAATATATGCTTTAAATCTCTTCAAATGTTTTGATGTGGCCGCAAGCTTTGCCATGTTCTCCTTTAAATATAACCAAATAATAATTCGTGCATTAAATGTATGCACAATATTCTTATAAATACAAGATCACATCCCTGATATATATTATTAAAACATAGAAGTAATGTCCTGCAACAACACAGGATACATTTTATCATTCTGTAAAATCCATCGTGTATTAGTACTATGAGCTAAATTAAATCCGCTATGTATGGAAGGAAAGAAAATGTTCTTTTATATATTAAAAGTACTCACTTTAGCAGATTTCAATATTCTGTCTGACCGGAAAGCAAGTCCGATCGCGCAATGCATCTCAGTTGTTTTGTCATTGTATTCAAGGTAGTAAGGGGAAACATAGAGACGAAAACGGTGTCGTGGCAAAACTCTTCAGCGAAAATTAATTTCTATATCTGACAGGAAAGACAACTTTGATTTAGTTGGTCTAGTTTACAAATTGCTCGTTTTCGATTTTTCACGAATAACTTCTGTAGACACACACACTCAAGCGTTACATGGCATAATGGGAAATCTCTTATGTTTGTGTGTTTAATAGTAATTAAACAACACGACATTTTTTTATTTCATCAATAATTTCCTATATTTCACAGGTAAATATATAATAATTATGTGTTACACATTCTTTGTATGTTTCTTTGTTTTGTATTTTGAATTAGGTAAGAACTTGTTCTCCAAGCTTTATAGAATCGTACATTTTATATAGATTAGTTTAGGGGGTTTTGTTGGGTTTTCTAGGGGGTGGGTGGGTGGTATAATACAAATATATAGGCAAATAGAAATACCTAGGAATATAGCATTCTTCTTAAAATCTCTTAGATTAGTACGCTGAAAGTTAGAAAGTAGACTTAATTAGAGAAGGTCTTATTGTAACGTAAGAGCGTGTGACATACATTTGGTTACCTTAAATGTAATTTTGTGAATGACATAGTCTGTTGTTGTTATGTAGTACACCGTGACAGTTGTTTACTTTAAATTAAAATTTATAAATGAGTTCATGACATTGTATTCCCGGTTCATTTATGTCAACATTAATGTACTTATTCTTCCATCTTTCCAAGACCGAATATATATTCTATTAATAGATTTCTAAATGTAAATACACATATCAAGTTCCAATTTTTATCGTTGGTGAACCATTTTATTCTGAGTTTTATTGTAACACAAATTATATGAAAACGTTCCCTTCTATTAATAAAACGTCATAATCTCTTTTCTAGTTTTTTCTCTAACAAACCTTTTTGAAATAGTTTTTGAAATATTTACATTTCTTGGAATGTTTAATAGTATTTTAGATACATATCACATTCTACTTTTATCCTAACAAGTATGAAATGATGAAAGATAGTTGCTCTCAACTTTCTTCCTGTAGTATACTTTTTAAAAGCTTTGGTTTAAATCTTGTAATTGTTTGGTAAGTTGAGCGAGAAAAACTTAGTTTGAACGATGTTCACGTCATTAGAAATTATGGATCGGATTTTGTGTTGTTTGAACTAAAACCTCCATTATGACTTGTTCGTATTTCTCTTAATTAACTTTACCATACAAGCTACTTGCACGAAAACGATTAGAGATTTATCGCTCTCCATATTGTAATAAAATTTGAAGGACACTGTAATCCTGTAAGTTTTAAAAAAGTTATAATTCCAAAATTTCTTTCTTTTTGAGTTTTCAGTAGAACACCATCAGAAAACAAAATCATTTAAATTGAAGTCTACCTTTATTTTGCCTGTTATGTAATTTTTATAATAATCTTGATTAAAGTTTAATTTGTTACGTAATTTATTATTTTAAATAATGTAATAATCCTACAGTTTTATTTGTTAGTTTTCCGGGTCATAGTGTTCGCTAAATTCAGTAAATGAACATTAACATTTCCTGTATAATTTACAACTGAAATTGGAAAATATTACTTAATTTTATTTCTTTATATCGTGAAATTCTCAAATCAGATCATGTTTAAGATTACACATTAGTAATATTTTCCATCCTACAGCTTCTGTCACCTCATGAACAACTTTTACAATATTACTCGATTCTTGATTGAAGGGAACAAACGAGGCTTGACGAATTTTACGTTGAATACATCGATGACAGCCAAGGAACTCCGAGAGATGTCTTACGTCTAACGACAGGAAGATATATTACATTTTCCTTCCCGATAATAATACCTGAAGTAATCTAAATAGCATAATCTAGTGATAAAGCCGAGGAAGTGCCAAATAATTGCGATATACCATTTAGACGAAGTTACGAATATAAGTTCTACAAGGAATCAATATTCGAATTCCTCAGGACACAATACATTAAACCCTGTAACAAAGTCCTTGACAAGAAAAGACCTGGTGACATGTCTTTTTAATGCAAAGTCAACGTACACAGGATCTATCATATGTTTTGATTTTACAAGTGCGCCTTAAAGCCTTAGGATTATGAATTATTCTAACACATCATTACATATACTTTACTAAACTCCAATCAAGATTACGACATTATATGAAGAAACAAAGGAAATTAAGGACAGCAGTCTAGATGATTTTCATTGGAGATCCTACTCTGGCGAAAACGCAAAACAAAGACCATTTGCAATCTATGACAATCGTAAAAGCCTACAGGATTGAAATGTTATAAAATTTTACTTACATTATGGAACTTAAAAACTTGCACTATTAGTTTGTTTGTTTTTTGGACATGGCTTCGATATTAGAGATTCAATAATTGTTTTAGTGTGGAGGATGATTTTGAAAATTTATTATGTGATAAAACGAATTGCTGTCTATAAGTCAGGAATTTGAGGATGCAAATTTAATAGAGATATTGAATTTGTTCAAAACAACTTTTTCCGACTTTACAAAGGTGTTCCAAAAGTTACCAATACTGTTATTGTGTACGGAAGTGCGAAAGTTCAATCAAGCATGGGAGTGAATACGGTGATATGGAGGGTCAATATAGTGTACTTTAGACTAATTCAGGCTGATGTATGCTAATTTGCTCTTTAATATACTGATGTGGACACACTTGTATTGCTATGTACTCCTTCAAATATATTAATAATGGTAATACGTGTGTTAAAGGTATGCTATATATTCCACCAAATACACGAGCGTGCCACTTATATTTATTATCCAGATATAGAGGTTCATCTCATTTCCTGTGAAAATACAGGATACATATTTACTTGATATTAAATCCAAACAGAATTCCTTTCATTATAGAGCGTACGTGCTCCAGAATCGAAAACTTAGCAGGTCAAACTTATTCTTCAATCTGACCACAAAGCAAATCCAATGCAGCAATGCATCACAGCTGTTTTATCATTGTTTTCAAGATTGTAAGGGAAATAACTTCATAGAGACGCGAACGATGTTGAGCGAATATTTTTCAGCGATAATTAATTTCCGTGCGTGAAAGATGGCTCAACCTTCATTAATTTGGTGTAGTTCGCGAAGAGCACGTTTTCATTTTTGCAGGTAAAACTTATGGGAGCACAAACACTCAGTGCGTCACATTGCATATTATAAAATCTCGTATTTTCTTGTATAGAAAAATAATTAAACAAGATGATCATTATTTCACTACAATTTCCTACATTGCATATATAAATATATAATACATTTCTGCTACATCTTTTCTGTAAATTTTGTTGTTCTACATTATATAATAAACGGAAAAAAGTTTTTCTCAGCGTGCCAAAAAATGGTAAATTATCCCTGCATTACCTTTTCATGAAAAATTCAAATTTATTGGCAAATAAAGATAGAGTTAATACAGATACTTTCGTTCATATAATTCTCCTTTGAAATATATTACATTAGTACTGTACGCTGAGAGTAAAAACAATGCACATTGCATTCCATATGGCAGCATCCTCTTGTGTAACGTCACCGCGCGTGACATTTGGTTTCATTCAGTCAAGTCTAATCAATAACTTAGTCTGTATTTTTTGTGTCGTACATCGTGACATTTGTTTACCTTTAATTACATAAGGGCAATTATAATAAACTTCATTAAAGTATGTCTCTCTTACAAGTTGTAAGCAAGACAAACACAAAGAAATCCAATTTATCTTCTGTCAAAAAATACCATTATTTTTGCTGTCATAATTCACAATTCTTATTATAGCACCCAGGCTTAATACGCATACATGTCTCTACTTTCATAGTGGGCCAAGCGCCTGAAGTTAGTAAATAACTTGCTAAATAATTCTGATAATCCACATGATATAGTTTTTTTTCCCTTTCTAAGTCAGTTTTATTGATATTATAAAATACATATTTCTGAACTGTTCCTTTAGCTTTTGAGAAAATAGTGAGAAAAATTGTTTTTCGTTTCCAATATCTTGATTTACCCAGACATTCCGAGAATCGAAGCGGAAGTAAACACGTCTGTAAATTGATAGAATAGTTGACACGGCTAGCTACACCTAATCCTTTAACTTTAAATAGCATTGGTCTGGCATTCTTTCAACATTCAGCCAGTACGTAATTCATTCAGATACAAAATTCGAGGTACAAAGTTGGTATCTCTCGCACTCCAATAATACAATCGCATTATTAGTAGTTATAATAACACCACAGTACTCTCGGCAAAAGTTATATTTGAAAACATCAATATCTCCATTAAATTCGTATTATCAAATTCCTGACCCATAGCAAGTAATTGATTTTGTCACAGAATCAAACAAAATATTTAAAACTAATCATTTTCTGCACTAAAACTTTTAATGAGCATTTAAAATGTAAGCCATGTCCTAAAAACAAATAGAGCGAGTAATCTAATTAAATAATTAATGTAATTAACGTTTTATGGTATTTTATGCTTGTGGGCTTTCATAATAGTCTTATACTGCAAATGCGCTTTGTTTTGCGTTTTCACTAGAGCAGCATGTTTAATCAAATTCAGCTAAATTCCTGCCATAAATTAGTTTTTTTCTGTATATAATTTCTTAATCTTGATTCGATTTTAATATGGTACATATTATAAGATAATTGAATCAGAAAGCAATTGTTTTAAATTTCCTATAATGTAATAATGTTTCTTGATTTTAAATCTATGGAATAATTAATATGTTCCTTTTCTATTTAAAAGGGCATTTTGGCTTTTTGATGAAATATGAATATGTTCGATAAAATTGTTTTCAATTTCTGTATAATGTGGCCTTTGAAAACACAATACTTTTTTTTAGTTAGACTCATGGCTCAATACCGGATCATCAAATATATTGTTATAGTTAAACTGAATTGTTAATAAATTATTACGGGTAATTGAAATCATGATATATAATTGTTTAAGAAAGACAATAAAGAGAAAATACATCTTTTGAAATTGTATTGGCAAGTTTAGTTCATGTTCCATATCCCTTTTAATTTATATCCTTCTCGCGTGAAATTTAGCATTTTTGTTAATGCGTTGTACGCATTTTTGGTATGTGTATTGATTTGATAGGCATTGTGTTTTGAAGCATATAACATTTTTTTTATTAATTGATATATACAAAATTATTATCTGCACATTTTTTCCGCCGTTAATTTTACATTGTCAAAATCGTGTAGTGTTTTAAGATCCTGAACACCTTGATATTGCACGCACGTGCATGACACGTGAGCCTCAAAATAATACAATGTATTGGGAATTACTTTGTAAACAAACCATGTACACTCGTGTATTAGAAACTTAAGGCTTTGGTTGATTAGATTTATGAATGAATTAAACAAGCTGTTTCGTCCTTTTGAAAGTATA